>JAWPHD010005546.1:0-161054 GCA_037043455.1 Cyrtodaria siliqua | reverse complement strand
TGACATGTCCAAAAGTGACATTTAATGCTAGATCGATTCTGCATTAAATACATGCAATTAATTCCTACTCAGACAAGAACTGATATATGTCTAAGTTTGATAGGTGCTAAATCAGTTGAAAACGAAATTGACAACAATCCTATACCCGTCTTAAACCAACTAAATTCCATTTTGTTTATTTCGCTCTTCGGGGCATATAATTTTATTAGATATTGGGACGCCGCTGGATATGAAATAATGGCAGTAAACATGGCATGTCCATAGCCATATGCATGCCATCTACGGGATGGATAAATATCTGTACTATTGATTTTATGAATATTGAGTTCTGCTCAACCCGGGGCAAGAGGGTGTGAACGGTAGAAAGCATACCGTTCATGAACAGTCTCAATCAAACCGAGACTGCAATATTTCGCGAGTATTTATCGTGTTCGGCCGTTTCCAAAGGTCCACTTTTATCTCTTTTTTAAGGTATACGTTTTAGTGCAATACGGATGCAATACGGGAAAATTCCAGTGTGCACTAAATCGAATCAAATATATTTTAATGCATTTAAACTGTTTTATTGATTCATTGTTGGATCGGTGACGCGGGTAGTGCGAGAGGGGTGTGGTTGTGATGACCTTCGTTTTTTAAAGAAAAAGGAGTACTCTTTTTGATTACTTTAATAGGTTTCAAATACTGAACTTTCATTTGGTTTATATGATATATAGTTGTTCCCAGATTATTATTAACTAAGCAACGGACCTTCGGTATAAAGCTCTAGTTAGAGCTGTTGGATCCCTTGCAATATGCCAATCAACCCCCAAAGTTTGTATCTGCCATACATCATGATAAACAATACCATAACTCCCTAGCAACAGTAGTCGGAAAAGATGTCCTCAAACAAGTTATGTTTCACTTCATATACAGAGTCCGAATAAATCACAATTTAAAAAGTGCATGGGAATAACAAGTTAAAATGAATCACTAAGAATATAGTTTATGTATCATTTAATATATCGTACATGGTGACCATCAGTCAATAAACAAGTACAAACCAGCGTTATCTGTCGCTTTTTTTTTGGAGAATTTTTTTTTTATATCAACACCGGTAATTATCATAGCGGAAGATTGCCGAAGGGCTCCGAATGGAACTTCATCGATACCAAAATACTGTTAGATAAATAAACCCAATACGCTGACTTCGAAGCAAAATTAAATAATAAGTACAACTCGTAATAATTTGAACTTGGTATCAATACGTAAGAAAATTATTTTTTTGAGTGAATGAAAGTTAATATTGGAAATGGTTTCTTTGCGCGTTTGCACTATTGGGGTCGCACAGAAAGTATCGCGTTTGTTAATTGGAAGTCAACATTGGCAGCCGGATAGAGGTTATAGAGTAGCAGCAATTGTTAACTTCCTACTGTACGCAAGGTTATGGTAACAGTAGAAATCGTGATCTGCAATACTATAGTTTCCTGGCAACAGAAGAATCGTGATAAACACGTATTTGAACTTATGAACCCTGGGGCGAGCCCCCTTGGGGCGGAGTCAAAAATAATGTTGCTCTTGCACGTCGTTATGATGTGGTGAAGTACTACACAAAGTTTGGTTGAAGTTATAAGACATAATAAAAAAAAAGATTTGACCCCCAGGCCCGGATGACATTCGCCGAACCCCCGGTCGCACATCGGAGGTTGAAATAAAAAACCCGTTTGATATGTTGTGTATCTTATATAGATGGGTATAAATATCAATTTGTATGTAAAAATAATAAAAATAATAAAAGTGTAGTTGAATGTTTTGTGTATTTGACCTTTTGACCCCTGGGGCGGAGTCAAAAATAATGTTGCTCTTGCACGTTGTCATGATGTGGGGAAGTCATACACTAAATTTGGCTGAATTCCGCCTAGTGGTTTAAAAGGAGTTACGCAACATTTAATAGGGACGTACGGACGTACGGACGGACAGGAATACATGATCTCCACTTTTTCTTGAAAAAAGGTGGGGATAACCATGTGGTGTTTTTTTGCATGAAAATTATGTTTACATATTAAATAGAGTCTATGTTTAAATCATTTCGTCTTCCATTATGCATTCATGCATGTTTCGAAATTCATTTAAATTGATACACATATAATATAATTCGTATTCCGTTAAGTTCATTCCTTCGTTCCGTCCGATTGTGTTTTACATCATCAAGATGACATTTTAGGTAAATTACAGCTAATTTGTACACTTATATATCATAACAGTATATTAATGTGACTCTACATTAAAACGGAAGAAAAGCCACACACACGCTGGCTATTTCTGATTGTATATACCTTGAAGAAACTAACTTCGAGGCAAACATCTCCACTTGTAGTTTATATTGGATCTGTCTGTCAGGGACTGTGTCTATGTCTCTGCTTGATTGTTTGTCTCTCTGTAATATAAGTGTCATTTTGCGATGGTATCGACAACTTTATTATCCCGCTATTATTTGCAGATTGCTTCCGTCTATCCTGTATAAACCGCTGATGAGATATTAAGAGAAGAGAGCTCAGAATGAATCAATGGATGACATGAGTAAAGTGACATGAAGATAACATCACGGTATGTGACTTATAATACTTACCACGTATTAATTTGACACAAAATCAATCCAAATTATATTTGGAAAATTACACGTGTAACTTCCCATAACGTATTTAGGACGCTTTATATATTACCTTATTATTGGAAATGATGGGGAAATGCACATGACTATTTTTTTTCAATAATTAACACAGAACCATGGACAAAAACGTGTATAGAAAAGTCGAACAGAAAATTAGATCCAAGGACTACAATCAATCAAAAACACGTATTGATACAAGAACATTACGTGGCCCCGCCTTAATTCCATTAAGCGATGGGGAAGCTTATATTAGCAGGATTTTATAACGGATATTTCGAATAAAACACGTTTAAGAAAACTTTTTTTTTTGACAATAAGCAATTGGAAAGGTGGAACGGTAGGCTGCAACACTATATGAAACTTCAGTTATCTCAAATGCGTTCGGAACAGTGAGGAGATTTCACGAAATATTGCATGACTTTAAAACAAATATGGTAAAATAATTTAGGGTAACAACTAATAGCTACAACTACCAGATAGAGGAGTTTAGAGTACGGACGTCACTCTGACGTCACATTGTTACTAAATACACCATGCTACAATAAACGATAGAGTGTGTCTCAGCTCGTTCGTGATTTAAACACCTCGATGCGCTACGCCACTCTCGGTGTTTAAATAAACCAACTCGCTGAGACCAGACTCAATCTGTTACTTAAAAATACCCAGCTCATGTCGTTCAATAAAAACATCATAAGCATTTAAATTTCGAAGTATAACAAAAACTTGTACTAAATGTAATATATCTTAAATGGGTACATCGGACATTTACAAAACAATCAATTACTACTAGTAGTATAGCTAATTAATATAGGTGTCATGTTTTTTTCTAAGTTCCCTTAATTCATTGGTGGATGTAAAATATGTCCACATTCGTGTTGTCTGCCTCTTATAATCATAGCAATAGTCATGATAGTATTGTATAATCCAGAATCCCTAAAACAGGTTTCATAAGCATGATAAATAAATCTTTGAATAACAAATGCATATTTAAACGCATTGTTGAATTTACTTCGCCAGCCAGCAATCGAGCACATTACAGTACTCTGTATAGAGTAACACATTATCATGAACAGAACAGAACAGAACAGATATTTTATTAAGACTTGTACAAAGTACATCGTCATTCAAAACATATATACAATATACGAATATACGAATATAACAAAGTCACGTAAACAGAGTATATAAATCAACTGTCAGTATAGTTTACATCATCATTCCCCTGCGAAATTGACCTCGTTCAACCATGCTTTAACCATGGTCAACCATTGTTAACCATGGTCTGTATACCTTGGTTTAACCATGGTTGACCATGGTTTGCCATTTTTGTTAAATGGAACTACCATGGTCAACCATGGTGTTAATGTAACCATGGTCGACCAAGGTGACAAGCCATGGTCGACCAAGGTGACAAACCATGGTCGACCAAGGTCAAACCATGGTCGACCACGCTCATACCATGGTTGACCAAGGTTAAACCATGGATAAGAAAGGTCACCATGCTTATAAACCATGGTCGACCAGGGTTATAAAACATGTTCGACCAGGGTATAATAACTAAGCAAAAAAGGTTTTCTGACAACACGATAACTAGCACTAATCTTGCACCATCTACTTTTTGCAGTTGTAACTTTTGCACAGAAGCAATTTTAGTGGTCAATTCCGATTTTTAAGTGAACTTTACTGAAAGAATTGGGCAAATTAACAGTGAAATAACAATGAAATCTCGGTGAAATGTCACTGGAATTTTACTGAAATTGTAGTGAAATTTCACTGAAAGAATTGGGCAAAATAAAAGTGAGTTTCAGTGAAATCTTTTGAAATTACAGCAGTATTGGTCAATTTTAATATCAGTGAAATCTCAGTGAAATTTCACCAAGAATACAACAGTTCAAGAACAGTTCACAAATATATAACCTTCAATCTACATCACTTAGAAGACCTGATCATACTTGGTGAAATGATGCATATGATACTGAAATCTCTGCAGTGCTGAACACCATTTTTCTATCAACAACAAAAAAACAAGGTCAAATACGCGATAGGGGTTTGGTTTAAAAATACTGTTTCCACTGTTCTACATTTAGAAATTTCCTCTTTCAAATACAACTATTACATGTATAAGATGCTTTGATACAATAAGTAATGTAAGTATAGTCACAAATGAATATTGCAAATAATGCACTGGTCGTCCATTTTTGTGATTGAAAAATCAACAATAGCATTATGAACAAATCCACATCTTATATACGGTTTTTATTGCTCAAACGTATATCTAATTGTTCGCAAACTTCTTTAAGTGTTAATTGCCGACGCTGTGAAATTTAATTAATTATACGGTTTTTATTGCTCAAACGTATATCTAATACTGCCGACGCTGCTAATTAATCGCAAACTTCTTTAAGTGTTAATTGCCGACGCTGTGAAATTTAATTAATTATACGGTTTTTATTGCTCAAACGTATATCTAATTGTTCGCAAACTTCAATCAATTAAAGTATGTGTGAGTGCCGAATTATCGACTTTAAGTGCCGAAGTGACCAAATTAAAAGGCCGAAATGGTATAGGTAAATGCCGAAGTGACTTTTAAAGTAAGTGCCGAAGTGACCAGGTGCCGAAGTGTCCTGATTCCGTTGCGATCTCCTGCCAAAATTCAAAAGGGTGTACATTTTATTTGCACTTTTGTCAGAATCACTTTGCATTTTATTTGCACTTTTGTCACAATCACACTCCTAAACCAATCAATTTATCTTCATATAAAACTTGCTACACATATCAAGGTAGCGGTCCTGTGGTGTATTTTGATATAAAACAACACAATTTTCCAATTATACATTCGGAAAATCTTTAAAATTGAGTTTTTTTTCCAGGCTTTAATTATCTATATATATCATTTCCCCCGGGATCCCAGCTGCATTTTCAGTAGGGTGAGTTATATGATGTACTATGTGAGCATATATCTGTCTGTCTTCTGTCTAAATGAATAAATGTGGAGAGAGAGAGAGAGAGAGAGAGACCGAGACAGAGACAGAGAGAGAGAAATATGTCATTGAAATTTCAGTCAATTAATTTTAGTGAAATTTCACTACTGAAATTTCACTGAAATTTGGTACTGAGATTTGTCAATATTTTCAAATGTCACTGTATTTTGGTGAAATTTCACTTCTTTTTTCACTGGGGTACATGCTGAATGAGCATGGTTGACCATGGTCAACCATTCAGTGACCATGGTCAACCAAGGTCCAACAATCTTTGACCATGGTCATGTCGTTAAAACATTTTAGCATTTCAATGTTATCAAAAGCATGGTTGATCTTTGCCAACCATGGTTCAACCATGGTTGTCAGGGCTTGACCGTGGTTGACCATGGTTGACCAGGGACACGTTTCGCAGGGGTAGTTAGAGGATGAACAGTATTATATGTATACTAAGCATTCAAAATAGAAAGTCTAACATTTAAAGCACATTTTATATACCTCGCTAAATTTAGTAATATATCATTGTTTGAAGTTTTCATCAATTCTATATATTTGAACATAGATGGCCTCTGGTGGTAATATCTTTTAATATATTTTTTTCTTAGTTCATTGTAACATTGACACACACATATAAAATGGTATTTGTCTTCCAGATCTTGTGAGTTACAACATAAACAATATCTTTCATTTCTCGGTATGCGATTTCTTGCATACCGTCCAGTTTGTATGTTAAGAGAATGTGCAGATAATCTTATTCTAGAAACAAAGAATCTCAAATTGCTAGGTAAAACATTTAGATAGTGTTCATATGAAAAATCAGATTTAAAATATTTATAGTTTTCAAGAACAGCACTGCTGTCAATTGACTCATACCACTCTTGCTTAAAACAGTCAATTATTCGTTGTTTAAAAACACATGGAAATGTTTTTACATTCAGTATATCCTGATTGTTAAATAAATAGGCAAAACCATAATCAGATAATAACTTTTTTACATTCGAAACCCAATTTTTACAACCTCTTTCACAATCATATCATGCAAGTACTATCAAACGAAAACATCAAACTTGAAATTTAATTAAATCAATTATGTTGGAAACAGTTGCATACCTTGTATCCTTTAATCTTTCACGGATCTAACGATACACATTACGACCATGTTCTGATTTTGTATTCCAGCAATTAGTATATTAAGTAGGAGGCATTATGTAAGAAGAAGCAGCGTACATTAAAATGTAGTTGATGTTTCTAAACTGAATGATTTATGCTAAGCAAATCAATAAGATGGTAAATGACACTGAACAGATGGTAGGATAGGCGTCGCAGCGGTAATGTACAATGTAATTAACATAATTATCAAGTGTATGCAGGATATCATTCTTTGTAAAAAAAATAGCAAAATGTAGGTAAGCAATGCGCCAGATTTATAGAAATAATGACTGTTTCAATATAAAGGGAATACTTATAAAATGTACACTAAGTGTTCGTTATTTAAAGGTTGTTATCAATTATGTATTGATTCTTAACCCAGAACGTTTAATAAAGTTCGATTATTTTCTTGAGCATGTATTATTCTGTTTAACTAAATGGGAGATAACTCTGATACTAACCTTGGATCAAAAATTACAAATGATAAAATAAAGAAAAACAACTACATGGCATCCCATGTCATGCTGAAATACTCCGCATTATAAAACAACATTAAATTTCTTTTGTATTTCATTGTATAACACAATTATGTAAACTAATTTACCAAACCAGCTCAGTTAAAATAAGTATATATACTATATACAACTAAACGGATCTTGATAGTGGTTGTATATCTGACGTTAATAATGCCATGTATACTAAAGAAAAAAAGAAACGCAGCTCGGGAATTTCTGTTTCTGGGAACTGTTGTACGAGGAGCTTTCCGATTGTACTGCAACTTGTCCTTTAGCTGTGTAAGTGCCCACGGGTTTCACATGACAATTTACGCAAGGGTAATTCCAAACATATTAGTCAATGCAGCATTTAACAAGAGATTTTTTTAAAAAAATAGAACTTTACATCTTCAAACGCCGACCGGCAACAAGCTTGCAGCATATCAAACTATTGCGATGCTCCAGAACGCAAGGCGCATACTGTTATGATTTTACTGGACAATAAAAAAGGTTACATTTCTACCACAACACACATACTCCCCAGACCTTGCCAGATCTTGCCCCTTGTTACTTTTACTTGTTTCTCGACTTAAAAAACATTTATCTGGGAAAATATATACAGCGCTGAAAACCTCGGGTAGCAGTTTTACAGTGCCTTGCTAGTATACCCAGAGAACTCGGGTAGCAGTTTTACAGTGCCTTGCTAGTATACCCAGAGAACTCGGGTAGCAGTTTTACAGTGCCTTGCTAGTATACCCAGAGAACTCGGGTAGCAGTTTTACAGTGCCTTGCTGGTATACCCAGAGAACTCGGGTAGCAGTTTTACAGTGCCTTGCTGGTATACCCAGAGAACTCGGGTAGCAGTTTTACAGTGCCTTGCTGGTATACCCAGAGAACTCGGGTAGCAGTTTTACAGTGCCTTGATGGTATACCCAGAGAACTCGGGTAGCAGTTTTACAGTGCCTTGCTAGTATACCCAGAGAACTCGGGTAGCAGTTTTACAGTGCCTTGCTAGTACACCCAGAGAACTCGGGTAGCAGTTTTACAGTGCCTTGCTGGTACACCCAGAGAACTCGGGTAGCAGTTTTACAGTGCCTTGCTGGTATACCCAGAGAACTCGGGTAGCAGTTTTACAGTGCCTTGCTGGTACACCCAGAGAACTCGGGTAGCAGTTTTACAGTGACTTGCTGGTATACCCAGAGAACTCGGGTAGCAGTTTTACAGTGCCTTGCTGGTATACCCAGAGAACTCGGGTAGCAGTTTTACAGTGCCTTGCTAGTACACCCAGAGAACTCGGGTAGCAGTTTTACAGTGCCTTGCTGGTACACCCAGAGAACTCGGGTAGCAGTTTTACAGTGCCTTGCTGGTATACCCAGAGAACTCGGGTAGCAGTGCCTTGCTAGTATACCCAGAGAACTCGGGTAGCAGTTTTACAGTGCCTTGCTAGTATACCCAGAGAAGCGTACAAGAAAGCGTTCCATGATTGGATTTGTCGTTTAAAAATGTGTATATCTGTTCATGGGGATTACTTTGAGGGAATGCAATTGAAGAATGGGTGTTATTATTTTTGTACAAGAGATGTTCAACTTAGAACATAACACTTTCATTTTGTAATTTAATTAAATATTGAACTTTACCTCGAATATGTTCATTTAAATAGCAGGTCTAATGATTTCTTCCATATAATAAAATATGACATCAAAAATAATGTGCTTCATAATTTTGTTGCGCTCATATTTTTGAAAAATCGGAAATAATGCGATTTGAAGCAAATATCTCCAGTTATAAAAAATAACCGCAGCATATATTAAGTTAAAACTGCTTATACATTGCCGTTTAAAGTTATAGTTTTCGGATTTGTCCAGGTGTGGACGTCGAAAGGTGCAATATGTTTTTTTCTTTTCCATTTTTCGGTTTTCTCAATTTTAGTGAAATTATCATGACAATTTATGAAACATCCAGCTCAAAACATCAGCTGCAGGTATTGTTATGTTCCGCTCATCTATAAAAATAAGTTCAAATACTTTATTATTAAACTAAATTTGAAAAATGTAATTATAGTAGGATTTTGGGGCAAATCTCACACATTTGCAAACAGTGACAAAAAAACACATACATGTTGACTAAAGATATCTTTATATTGTATGTGATGTGCAGTAACAATAACTTTTTATCATTTTGTCTTATTATTTTATCTTATTATTTTGGTTTTAGGTAAAACCGTACGGCAATAGAAATATATAGGTAACATAATTTGAAAATAGCATGCAACTAATTAAACATGTCATTTAAAGTGAAATTGAAATTATATTATTTTTAATACATGAAGTCTAAATGAAGTCTCACACAAATCACGTATTTTTATGACAGTTACTTCGGCTACTCGTATAATGTATATACTGCACACTATATTCCAGATACTATTCAAACAAAATCCGAAGTTTTGTACATGGGGGTTGCAGATATTTAGAGAAAGGATAAAACTCTGATGTTGTAGACCTTTTTATTACAGTACACTTTGTAACAAGAAATCCATAAATGTTGAAGCTTATCTATGAAAAATGGGGACATTTCAGTACTGTATTTAACGTAACGATATCTCAATCTTTTACATCCAAAGTTTGCTCAGTTGCTTGTCAAAAATCAAACTTTAAATGTATTCTATTTGGTGTGTTATGTGTTGGTTTAGTTATGTTTTTTTCCGAAAGGAATGATCTTATGTACCCATATACCATTCTCTTAACAGCAGCATTGTTTACATTGTACAGTATTTAGCGGAAATCTCTAGTTGCGTTTCTTTATCCTTGAGTATATACTATTTACGACTTGAGCTTGAATTTGCAATTCATATATTATGCTTAAATAAATATAGGCGTGTGTTTTCCTTACTTATTGATCAACCCTTGCAACTTATTTTTACGAGTATAAAGTACCATTACGTGGTCCGAGTATTAACTTTCATACCCAATCCAACCCCTTCTCAAAGAAGCCGAAACGGCTGGAGTATGAACTAAAACCTTACTTTCGGCTTAGTAATTTTAAACAGGGAGCACAAAACATCACACTTACCCTATTATTTAAGCAATTGTTCCCTAAAAAATGTCTATAAACATGTTTTATTGTCGAAATATCCGTTATAAAATCCTGCTAATATAATCTTTCCCATCGCTTAATGGAATTAATGCGGGAACACGTAATGCTGTAGAATTGTAATTGATATGCCGATAAGCGCAAGCTGTTGTTTATGTCATATTGTACAGTTATGTTCTATAGTGATCATCGATAAAGTAACGTGAGATTCTTCTGGAAATTTATTTCAATTTTATATTTAAAGACGAAGTCAGAGGACTTTTCTAAGAGGTATGTACACTTACAGTGAATACTGAATTATAATATATAAAATACATTTATATCTACTAAACAAATGCTAAAGGGAAAATGAAACGCTACTTGGTAATCTCTGTAATATTATGTATATTCAGCACAATTCCAAATAATATTACAAATAAATATCAAGATGTTTTGTGAAAAAAAGTTTGCAGTTAGTTAAGGAAAGGAAAGTTCCGCATTGAAAATCTGAAAGATATTGCATTTTTTTAAGACCTTAGTTTTCCCAACTGCTTGAGCCAAACGCGTATTCTATCAATAATACAAATGTGAAGAGAAACATTTAGTGTGCTATTTTGTGGTTTGGTATTTTTTTGAAATGAGAGGTCTAATGCAGCAATGTACGATTCGATTAACTGCAGCATATTATACATACGAAATTCCCGAATTTCGTTTCTTTTTTGCTTTAGTATATAAAATTAGAAACGGGTTAAAATGAGATATTCGAAGCCTATGATTTAAACATATTTTATTGCCATATATGTACAAGTACAATGCAATCGGGTCGGGCCACAAGTGCCCACATTAGTTACGGCCCTTCCCTATAATGTAGTTTTAACAAATATAATGAATGGCAATAGCTATTAACACGTATCAATAAACTGGATTAACAACAACATGATATGTAGTAGAAGATGTTAAGATAATAAGAAAATAGAAAAATAGAATTAAAGAAAAAGTAGAAGTTGAAGAAAGAATAATGCAACACATGTAACATTGCTCGGGTTGATTAGACAGATAAAATGTAATGGCAAACTTAAGTAAATCGATGACTATCTCTAATAAAGTTTTGAACAGAATTAAAAATAAAACCATTTTCTTGTGTTGTAAGATCTTATCTTCCAAACAATAATGTATTTGAGCTTAAAGGATGAAACGAACGTGTTGACTGGAAAAGTTCGAGCCTTTTAACATTGAATTGCATACATTCAAAGAAGAAATGATTTGCATCTTCATTACCCTGACCGCAAATGCATTGAGGCGATTCGCGTAAATGATTTTGAAAAGGTCATTATTGAGATTACTACATGAATTTCTTATCCTAGCATGCATAACAGAAAAAAAACGTACACCAGAAAAGTAAAAACTAGGAACATTTGAATTAGTAAACATTATTCGCATAAGCTGACCTTTGAATGTGTTTAATGAGCCTGAATTTCTAATATCTAAAGGTAAATCATTCCAGAGTTTCATAGCTGATGGAATAAATGAATTCATAAAAATAGAGGTTCTAACTGAAGCCCTCGAGAAATGTTCTGCGTTCCTGAGGGGATATGTAGTTTCGTCCGCTACTGTTCTTGGCAGTAGATTTGCCAGGTATTCAGGCACTGTTCCGTTTTTCAGAAATTTTTTGAACTTACGCCGTTCTGATAACGTTAACCATCCTATTTCATTCATTAAATTAACAATAGATACCGAACGGGTAAGACCGGTCACAATTAGTGCAGCTTCATACTGTATTTTTTCAAGTTTATTTTTTCATATTCGCTGCAGCCATCCAAACAATAGCAGTATATTCTAAGATTGGACGGACATACGATAAATAAGTTTGATTTAATGCCTTACGACTTAGTGTAAATTTCAAAAGCCTCATATTTCCAATGATTTTGGAAGCCGAAAGAGAGATATTTTCGATATGCATATGCCATTTGCCATCATGCTGAAAGTAAGCTAATGTTTATGGTGTTTAACAAACGACAACTGGGTGTTGTTTAAAATAAGATTAGGCCGACGCTATTCATTGTTTTTTTGAAAAAATAATGCTTCAGTTTTACTGGCGTTTAACTGAACTAACCATGTTTTTGACCAATTTGAAACAATGTTTAAATCATGGTTTAGAATACCTCCATATCATCAATTCTTGAAGTGGATACTGAAAAAGAACTATCATCGGCAAACAAACGAGCTATGCTTAACATATTTTCGGATATATCATTAACATATATTAAAAACAAAAGGGGTCCGAGCACAGAGCCTTGAGGAACGCCCGCGGTTATGTTTTTGATTTCAGAATACGCGTTTTCCGACAAATACTTGTTGCCTTCTATTATTATTATATTACTTTCAATCCAAGAAAGTAATTTACCATGTACTCCATTTGCTTAAGTTTAATAAAAGCGCTTATGCCATACCCTATCAAAGCTCTAGAGATATCTGCGAATACAATACACGTATATTGTTTGGCGTCAAAAGCTTGACAAATATTATGATATGTATCGACAAGTGATGAACTGTCGAATGGCCTGTGAGAAAACCAGATTGATTTTTTGAAAAATAAGTTATTCATATGTAAATGGTTATAAATAAACTTATAAACGACCCGTTCAAAAACTTTCCCTGCACAACTTAGCAGCGAGATCGGTCTATAATTAGTCGATATAAATGTAAAATGTAAGACCTCTTTTAAAAAGTGGCATAACGTTTGCAAATTTCCAAATGTCCGGAAAATAAAATTCGTTCAACGATCTATTATATAAAATACAAAGAGGTTTGCAAATCGTTACAGCTGTTTCTTTCAGTACTGTTTGACTTATTCCATCATTTCCTGTTGCTTTGTTAACGTCTAATATTTTTAAAATATCCATAATTTCTGATTCTGTAACAGAAATATTGTCTAAACAGGCATCTGTTTTTGTAACACAATTTGGTAAAACTGCGTTCGTTTCACCGATTGAGGCAATTTAAACAAAAACATCATTTAAACAGTTTGCTTTATCAATATCAGATACAGAATATATTACTTCTCCGTTCGATAATGTCGTTTTAAATGGGGTTATAGTTTCAGAATGCTTGTTTGACCTAATAAGGTGTTTTAAAATTTTCCAATATTGACGAGGATTGTTTGAACTGGAATCGATTAATGTACTTTCTATATTATTGAAAAAAACGTTCTTTTGCATATTTGTTTTTAAATTATTAACATTATTTCTGAGACGTTTGTATGATATCCAATCCGAATTAGAACGAGATTTAATTGCGATACGTTTTTTTCGGTCACGTTGTCTTGAAGTTCGACGAATCTCAGAATCATACCAAGGTTTATCATTCGGTCGTATAGTTACTTGTTTAGAGGGTATGCATATTTGAATTAATTCCATAAACTTACTCGTAAAAATCATTGCTCGCAACTGCTAAATCATGATTATGAAGAAAGGACCAATCAGTATCTTCTATGAGTCTGTTTAATTTGATAAAATCACCATTTTTTATAATTCCAAACTTGTCTTGTGAATGATGATGTAATAATTTGATTACTAAGCCTATCTATAACGACGTGTACTTTGTCTACGATAACACTATAAACTACGAACAAAACGAACACATCCTTTGTACAATATGATTTTAAACGCAGTTTATTTCAACTAATTTATATAAATACAATACACGCCTTTCAGAGCTTTTTTATGATGTTATTGTTTGTTTTAAAGTAACCTTAGCTGTAATATTGGTGTATGTCTTCTAACTGATCGCATAATGCCGACAGTGATTTATGATAACATCTGTATTCCTTAAACCTATTATCATGAATATAAGAAATAGTTTGTTTTGTTTCAACTTTAAAGATGAATAAAAGGCCAAATAAGACATCACAAACATGAAACGGTTGACAATAGGGCTACCGCATTGGAACGGTCAGTGGCAAAAAAGGCCGATGGGGTTTAAACCAGGTTCTAGGGTGCACCAAACCTCACACTAACCCTACTTCAACCCAATAAAATGGAGACAGTGTAAATAAAGAAATCCCCGCCATGAACTATTCCCTAACCAACAAGGCACCATTAATATGCAATATAAGTAAAACACAAAGATGCTCGTGTAAAAATCAATACAAAACACCTAGAATACCATAAAGAAGCTACTCAATGACCTGGCAGAATCCAGAGCAACAGGAGAACAAATCATTGAGGGCACGACAAGACAAGATTGCAGACAAACATCAAAACGTCACTGTCCTTTTGGGCTTTTAGTATTTGGGAATCATAGGGTCCATAACCTGTCCGGTCATCGCCCAATTAAGAGGAAAGCATAGCGGCCAACTGTACATGGGTCCACCACTAAGCATGCAGTGCGTTGCAAATTGATAGGGTCATAACCTCTTTTGGTAAACCGTTTAACAAGTTTAACAAAGATAGTATGAAAATCATCATGAATTGAATCGAATGTTGTTTAACGGCTCATCAACACAGTATAGGTTATTTAGAGCCGCCCCAGAGAGAGGGGGAGGATACATAGGAATCCAGGAACCTGCCCTACTCTTATTATCGAATAGATTCCTATGATTCTTTAACGTGCTCGGTGGATAGACCGATACACGGGACCGCCCGGTTTACGTCCCCATCCGACGGACGAGGCTAAGGGAACGTGTCTTGCCCAAGAACACATCGACGGAACCCAGTGGCACCACAGAGGATTGAACCCGGGGCCTCAGGTTACAAATCCGCCGCGCTAACGACTGCGCCACGCCAGCCCCATAAAAAAAAAATATAAAAAAAAATAATGATCAAGGATCTTACGAAGTTTGTAAATCACGTCACCATAGAAGTAAGGTTGTGATAGTCCTTGTCGCAGATAAGTTCTTAAATTGCTTTTATATTTGGAAAGAAGATCAGTGTTACGA
Source organism: Cyrtodaria siliqua (assembly GCA_037043455.1). Classification (NCBI taxonomy): domain Eukaryota; kingdom Metazoa; phylum Mollusca; class Bivalvia; order Adapedonta; family Hiatellidae; genus Cyrtodaria; species Cyrtodaria siliqua. The sequence goes on along the minus strand of JAWPHD010005546.1, from coordinate 145,781 downwards.
TAATAACATTTTGCAAAGATTTTACTTAGCATACCTGAGTATGGATTTCAAACTGTGCATTTCAATTTGAGATTGAAAATTCATTTCCAAGTTTTCGGCACATGCATGCAATATAGATGTAAAAGTTCACTGTCTGCCTTAGATTTAAACATATAAGTCAGCAGTATGTCATTTTATCTGATACATAATGAAAAGCTGAACAGTTCAATTCAGTTCTAAGTTTGTGACTCATATTACCTTCAGTAATGCGTTTCTACTATGGTTATGTGATTTATTCATAGTATCTTTGTTAAACTTGATTGTACCTACTGAAACCCCAACTAAGGGAGGTGGGTGCATGAGCTTTCGTCCCTCGGGTTTTCTGGTCGTACCCTAGATTGGTCTTCTCTTTCTCTTTAGCTGCAACTACTATGGTTGTTCAGTACGATTCTGGATACATCCTGAGATGTTTATTATTTTGTATGTATATCTTTAGTAGGTTTCTCTGGATGTGGACTTTATTGTTAGAGATTTCCTTTGATGGGATTTAGTTTTGTTTACACTGTCTTGTCTATTTGGGCGCTGAAGACAGGATAATAGCGAGGATTGTGCGCATATAAAATCGATTCAAGCTAACCAGTAGGTCTTATTGCCTACTGACCGTTCCAAGTCGGTAACCCTGTCTTCACCACCCTTTCTGTTGTATTTTGTCTATTTCATTGTAGTTTCAAGTCCTTGTTTGCAGTACAGTGCGGACCTACGATGCCATTGCGTTCGGACGCTGTGGTTTCTATAGGACCCTATATATCATTTTGTAAAAAGTTTACCAAAATAGGCTATGACCCTATCATTTTGCAACGTACTGCATGGTTGATGGTGGACCCTTTTACAGTTTGCCACTATGCTTTCCTCTTTAATTGTACGATGATCGGACAGGCTGTGGAACCTATGATGACGCCTACCTAAATCCCATTGGGACGGTGGCGTTTGATGTTTGTCTATGATCTTTCTTGTTGTGCCCTTAATGGTTTATTCTCTTGTTGCTCTGCCTTCTGCCAAGTCATTGAGTACCTTTCTAGGCTATTGTTTGTTTGTATTATACGACTATATGTTTACTTATATTGCCTATTGATTCTGCCTTGTTGGTTAGAGATTATATCATGGCGGGGATTTCTTTATTTACCCTGTCCTGTTTTAATGGGATGACATTAGGTAGGGTAAGTGTGAGGTCTGGTGCACCCTAAAACCGGTTTAAAGCCCCAGTGACCTTCTTTGCCACTGACCGTTCCAAGCCTATTGTCAACCCTTTTGTGTTTGAGATGTCGTTTGCATTTATTATTACTTTTGCCTTCATGTTTGTCTGTTTGCGAGTTTGTTTCTGTGTTTTGTGGTTGACTGTCCTCCTTGAATGCTACTTTCCCTATCCGATCTTTGTATATTGCTTTGGACAATTGCTTTCAGTTTGACACTAAGTTCATAGATAAACACTATACTTATTTTGAACCACTCTTTACTTATAAGAGGTAATATCTAATTGGAAAACAACTTTGAGCTTGTTAATCACTTGACAATTGACATATTTGAAGGCCGGTACTGATTGCTTTTAGAAAATGGTCACAAACGCTAAGCAGAATGGTAATTGTTAATGATCAATTTATATAACTAATGGTAAGTAGGTTATTAAAATAATGTACCTACATTGTAATTTGTTTGATGAATACACACAGTTGTTGGCACAGGTAGAGAATACAGGTTTTTATTGTAGTATGTACCTACCAACGAGCCATGATTCCTTGTGCTTTAATTATCCGACCCCGTACCGACCCCCGCACACACATTTCCGTCGAGGTTATAGAATGCATCACGCAATGCCTGCATAAACAACCAAGGTATTTCAGTGGAGCGAACCTTAAATACCACAGCTGCATGCATAAAACTCACCAAAGAAAGGAAATACATGCCGAAATTGCCGGTAATTGAAGGCCGCTGTTAATCTTCGACATTTCCATCGTTTACGTTTGAAATAATCTCGTTCTCATGTGATGTCTCGTTCCGTATTTGGAAACATAAGTTTAATTTTCCAAATATGCAATGTTAACATTCCAGAAAAAGTCTGCTTCAAAAACATGGACAGTCGTACGAATATGCCTAGATCGATGAGTTATTATTTTCTTTGGTGAGTTTTATGCATGCACGGGTGGTATTTAAGGTGTAATCTATTGAACTTTGACGGTAGTTTATGCAGGCAATGCTTGATGTCTTCAGAAACTTCTCTTGATGGGATCGACCCCGATAACTACTTATTCTATAAAGGATGGCATCGTAGCTCTATGATAGGTACACACCATAAGAGCTCCGATTATCGCAGCTCTAATGGGTAAAGGGTATACAATGTGCAAGATAAACAAAACAGAATGGGTTGTACTTTAGGGGGAAGCCGATTTAGGGATCATTAAAATCGTCTTGATGTTTCTATATTTAACAGTTGTATTAACTATATGTCTAGTAACTTGTTATCTTTATTTAAACGCATTTCCGCAATAGGTATCGACCACGTTTGTTTATCAATCTCACTGTTTAAACGTGGTGAAATTTTATTTAATACAAACTCCACAAATATAAGAAATGAGATAAATCGGGTTCTGTTTCACTAGCTGTTTGCAGTGCAACAGTTGTCAATCCAGAAAGTTGCTGTCATAAACAAGAAAGCCGCTAGAAAGTGGGCGAGTTTAACTACTTCTCCTTAGCAGATAAAAGAAAGCCAGAGCCTTAATGAGTTGCATTTTAGGTAGAAATATATCACTCATTCTAAAAGTAAATTAACGATGTCTGCGGTATTTGTCTCTGACCAAGACGTAATTTCTTTAAATTCGAACAAATGAGCTATAACTAATACGAAACGGTTTTTTCCACAGGGAACGCAACATTGATTCCCAACGCTCGATGTAAACTTAACAGATGATTTGATATCATGCCAAGATGCGCACAACATTTTGACATTATGGTCAAATTGATAATTCCCGATCATAATGTATTGCCTCACTCCACTTAAACATTATGGTGTTTTTATCTTGAACTTGGTGTTTTGCCAATACGCGCATATTGTTTGACCTTAAGATCAAATGAATAATAAAAGCTCTCGAGTGATCGCTGTTTCTTATTTGGAAGATAAATCAAACGTTAGTGTGTGTCTGACTATCAACATCTAGTCTTGACAAGTAATATAATTATAGGGTGTCGGGGTATGATGTGCATCTCGTCTTGATATTCGTCTTGATATTATGATCAAGAACATGTTACCACAGTTATCGTATGTTATCAACACAGTTAGTGCATGGGTTTGGTTACAAATGCCTATTCTGCTTTATTAATAGTCTAGAACCAGCAGACCTTATGGGATGTCAATCGTCCGTCCGTCGTTAACGTTTTTATCGTCAGGACGAAGGGACCTCCATTTTTCATCCGATCTTTACCAAGCTTTACAAGATTTTTAATATAAATGAAAGCTCGGACCAGTAACAGCGGAGTGATTGCCATTGATTTAGTTTAAAATGCTTTAGGACGATAGGGCCTTCATTTTCTATCCGATCTTTACCAAACTTTACCAGATTGTTAATATCAATGAAAGCTAGGACAATTTCGAAACTGAGCCAGATCGAACCAGTAACAGCCTTTATTTTTCAACCGATGTTTACCAAAAAAAACAGGGGTCGTGGGTTCAAATCTCTCTGGAGGCATATATTTTTTTCCATAAGAAACCTTGGTTCATGGATTCAATGTTTTTATTATTTTTTTTCTCTTCAGACACCTTGGTTATTTTTTTTTAATTCGGAGCTTAGGTGCCCTTCTTGGAACAGTGTTACATATTAGAGTTATAGGGAAGAACTTCAAAAATATTCTTCTCAGAAACTACAAGAGATAAAGGTTTAATCTATTTTACTTATTATCACCTTATGGATCTTTTACCAAGCTGGTTCAAATAAATTAAACTTATATAGGGAAACGTTCAAAGTTCGTCTTCTTTGAAACTACAAGGACCGAAGGTTTAATATTTTGAATTAACCATCAGCTTATTGTCCTCTACCAAATTTGTTCAAATGGTGACACTGGCGTCAAATTTGGCCCCGGCCAGGGCTTACGGTTTTATATAGACTGATATAGGGAAAAAATCAAAAAAAAGTCTCCTTCTCTGAAACTGGAATAAATAGGTTTATTAATTTGTATTTATTATCAACTTATATTCCTCTAAAAGGTTTGTTCAAATGGAGACACTGGAGTCTAATTTGGCCTCACCCCGGGTGTCACAGTTTTACATAGAGTTGCATAGGAAAAAAAGTAAAACAATCGTCTTCTCTGAAACTACAAGAGCCATATGTTTAATAGTTTGTATTTTCCATCAGCTTATGGTCCTCGACCAAGAGTGTTCAAATAGTGAAACTATTTATATTAATAAAAGCTTGATAACGTGACAAAGAAAAGCAAACTGTATTTTAGGAGAAACACGGATACAGTAGTCATGTCCCTCGATGTATTAATCAAATTCGATATTGAGCCACGTAAATACGCCTTTATATTGCATCCAATCCTGATGAAGCTTTCATTGTAATTAAAGCTAAGATAATTTTTTAAAAAAAGCTTTACCCAATGAGATTTTTAAAAAAAATTAAGGGCCATAATTTTGTTTATTGAGATACGAATCTTCATGTTTCATATGGTCTTAACTAAACTGAATACTAGTGAATTTGAGTAGAACACAACAGAAGGTCCCAGTATTTTTGAAATAATTAAAATAATGTCGACATGAGAATCTCAATAGTCGGGCCTTTATTTTTACTACATATTACTTGAAGGCTTTTGTAAATTAGATCTTGGATGAATTGTACCCCCAAAAAAATCACCGTGCGAATAACATATTGTTGCCGCCGATCTGTCAATATAAAAGCATTGTGTATGCGATGCGATGTATTTTCACCAATTTTTATTTGTAGGCGTATTGCTATGGGAGCTTAGACAATGCATGATTAACAGAGTGCTTGCTCGTCATCTTATCATGTTAAATTTCAGTTTGTTTTATTCTTGTTCTTTTGATTGTCAAAACACATTATTCGAAGTGTTCGTTTAATCTAATAGCAGATGTATTCGACAAGCAAACTGTCGAACTATATTCGATATAGTTATAGATAGCCCTTCGTTATGTTGAAGGAGTTCATTTGGCTTGTGAATTTGATCTCCAGTAAACTGTATCAGAGTTCCACCAACTTGATAAGAATCGTTGTGCCTTGTCCATAACCACTGACCCGTGTAGGTTGTTTTAGCCTTACAATCAGACAAATTCTATCTGAGCAATATATTTTTTTATAATACGCGTTGCTATTTAACAGTCAAGTAACACAAAATGTGAGTCAAACATCTCGTTTCAAGATGGACACGTCGTTCTGGCGTTAACATTTTATTAAGGGCATTTGTTACCGCGGACATATTTCTAGTTGATTGATAACCCTTCGATATCCGAAACGATATTAATCGCATTGTCTTTAGCAGTATATTAAGTATATATAAAAATCCATCAGAAAAAGTAGCATTCAAGGACGACATTCACCACAAACACACAAAGAATCAAAGAACAACAATATACAAAGATGAATACTATATATACAAATGTTCAACTTTACATATTTTATCTTGTCAATACATACATGTACAGTAAAGAGGAACCCTTGAAAGCAACAAAAACAAACAAGAGAGAAGGTACCAGGCTTGGAGTGTGTTCATGATAAGTAATATAAGGAGGAATACCGCTCAGGTGCCCTAGCACCGACTGAAGCGGTATTCTACTTTAAGGATGTTGGCTGGGCAAGTTTTGACATCTTCAAGTCTAAACATTTTATTTTTAAATCATAGTTTTATTTGACAACGTAATTGTTTCATTTTTTCCATTCTAGTAGATATGGATATAATGTAGGATTTAAGATGGTAACATACCAAATTTTAAGCAATTTTATTTTTTCATATTTTTTCCGTCAGTTGTGATCATTTATTGTTGTCAGCAAATTAGCGGATATGGGTAGGTCTGAGTAGAATTATCCTTTTGCTATAGAATAAATCAGATTTTTGTTTTTCAGTAGTGGAATACATATAGAAAAATAGATACTGAGCTAATTTTGCTTCGATCTCCAAGTCAATATTGTGTGTACAGTATTTTACATTGAAAATGTCAAAATAACTCCAAAATGGGTGTAATTTAAAGATTTTTTAATAAAAATCATTAGAAGCCTGGTGACCTATATATTTGTTTACTTGTTTTGAAAAAAATATCATAGGACCTTGACATATATAAGTTTTAAAATAAGTTGATCATTAGAACATACTTTTTGAATTCTTGAATTAATTTTCGGTAAAACAAAAGTGGGTGGTGTACGGTCCATATATGTTTGCTTCTTAAAGTAAAAAGACGAATGAGGATTACAACTGTTTTGTATGATTTGAAAGATATGTATATATGCAATCGAAAATTAATTTTGTTTTTCAATAAACGTAATGTTATAAAACAATTGTGAAAATGTTCAATGACTCTATTTTTCCTCTTTTTAGTGAAATTTTGAAGTTAGAAATATGTGCCTTCTTCAATGGCGTCTAGTGGGAAAAAAGTGTGTAACCTGGCCATTTTTTGATAAGGTTGAATCTAAATTATACCAAAGAAGCTTTAAATATGAATTTAAAAAAAATCTCATCTCTACGTCCTTTCCCAGCCAACCTCCTTAAAGCAACACATATTAGGATTGATTATCCCTAAATACCTTTACGATGAGTAACAGTTAGTACCCAAATTCAAATTACTTATCTCGATGGATTTTATTTATCATTTGTGCGAGTTTGAGATACATGTTAACCAAAAACATCTAGCTGTCAATGTCGATTTTTCGTAGAAACGTAAATGAGATAGTTATGGTCAACTTATTGTGATATATGTCTACATTAAAGGATAAGGGTTCATATTGTGGTATATATCTTAAACACCCGAAAAAGCTTTACTCGGATAAATAAGGTTTTGTCATCACATACTTATTAACATTGGTTTAAGAGACATATACAGTAGAGTCTTCAGTGTGTATAGTATCCTAGTATTAACATCGACCACTTGTTTTAACCAATGAAATCTGAAGGCGATACCATGTCTCGGCGTTGTACACCACATGGTACGGTTGTTGCGCACTCCGTAACTTTGTTTTTCGCCTTTTTTTCTCTATTTCCTGTCGCATAAAGGCTCATTATCGTTGTAATTTACGCCATCGACAGAGGTTTCTGTCAGTTATGTAGCTTCCTTCGAAATCGATTTAAAGTATTGCTGATATTGATATAAAATATTCTTTGGCTACACTTAATACTTGCAATCATTATTGTCTGCAATATCTTAATAATAACATACTGACTTTAGAATTTCGTATCATGCAATTAAGAAATAAAGTATCTCAGTACAATGATGGGAATGTTCCCGATAATGCTGACTGTAACTTTCGTGTGCATTGTTTATCTTAAGATAACAAATCAAATTGCTTTTAGAGTTTAACATGTTATGATTAATATAGCAGTAAAGCAGCGGCACTATTGCGGAAATAAGTGCAAGTAAGTTTAAATGAGACAAAACATTTGTATTCACATTCCAAGAAGACACAAAAAAAAACATCAATAAACAGTTCAAGGTAATTACTGGTAACGGATAATTAATGGTGACGGATGCATTAAAGATGATAGGCACTTGAAGTAGATCGGACGTGCACATTGTTGGTCTCGTTAATATTCATATTTAAATTCCATTACGAAACAGTCATTCATTGTGCCCAACAGACGAATGGAACTGTTGTTATACGTGCACAATGCTATACAAAGGTGACTGTTTAATTGGCGATATACAGTGTATCATCAGCATACAAGTGTTCAGTTATATATATAAGTGTCTTACACTAATTGCTTAGCTATATTTTCAATTGGTGTTATACGCGTCATTACATCAATGTTCACCTGTTTGCATATTTGGGTGTTCATTTGTTCTTATGTATGCTAGCTATATCATCATTGTACAACGGTATATACTAGCATGTTATTCACTTGGTGTAATAAGCGCTAGGCCGTCAGTGTACAACGGTTTGTCCAATTGGTGTAATGCTCGCTATATCGTCAGTGTACACAGGTTTATATATAGAATTTTTGTCCATTTGGCACTACGCGCGCTACGCCGTCGTCAGCGTACAACGTATATAATTAGGTTTGTGTCCAATTGGCGCTATACGTGACTCACCTTCAATATACAACGTATAAACATTGAGTTTTGTCTGTTTCTATGCGTGTTTCATTGTCAGTGAGTGTACAACGATGTATACATATATTGTTTTCCATTTGGTGCTATGCGCATGCAATGGTATATATATATATTTGTGTCAACTTGGCGTTAAGAGCACTACGCCGTCAATGTACAGGGTTGAATACATAGACTCTTGTCCTCTTGGCGCTATGCGTGCTTCATCATCAGCGTACAACGGTATATGCATAGACGTTTGTCCACTTGGCGTTAAGAGCGCTACACCATTAATGTACAGGGATATATACATAGACGCCTGTCCAGGTGTTCATACGTGCTTCATAGTCAGTGTACAACGGTATATACACTACTCAACTTTTATGATCGATCACTTTTCAAAGAATTATATATTTTTTAATCATTCATATTTTCATTTGAAATTTTAACTGGCGTCGTTTAACAAATATCGCTAGCGATTTATAAACTTAATCTGCCTTGATTGGACTAAAACCTTGTTGATAAACTTAATAAAATATTGGTATGTTTTTCGGTGATTTCCAGTTTTTAGTGTTCGTGTTATTTTCAAAAAAACAGGGTGACCGATTATAAAAGTTGAGTAGTGTGCATAGATTGTTGTCCATTTAGTGCTATGCGTGCTACAACGTCGTTGTACAAAAGTTTGCATGCAGCTGATACAAATCATTATTAATACAAACTTCAGAGACTTTTTTCGAAACGGAGACTGACAACATTGACTCTAAGAACCTGCTGTAAATTCCATGTAAACTGATTTTGTCATTTCGATAAATTACACACATACGCACTCACGCATGCACACACGCACGCACGTACGCACGCACATACACACAACCGTCAATACACACACATACATGTGGAACGTGTCTGCATGTTAAGTAAAAATAAATCTTGATACAGTTGTTTTGGTAGACGTTTGTTAGTTTTAATTTGATAAATATATTATTACAAAACATAATATGTATTTACATGAGACACGTTATGGACTGATACAGCTTGAGGTGCGTTCAAATTGTGAAGTTATTTTACAGCATAAGAAATGGTATTACATTACAACGTATTCGAGAAAACCCTATAGCACAGTGGTTAGAGCGCCTGACTTAATCAGAAAGTTGTGTGTTCGAGACGCGAGAGAGGCAAATCACCCCCATCCCTGTATAGTATTATGCTATTTGTATACAGGTGCTCTGGACACTGCTCAATGTTTATAAATGAGGTCCTGCGTAAAAATGTAATCGCTTAAATATCCGACTTCGCCATGAACTGGTGAACATGAAATTACAAATAAAGACAATTAAAGACACGCGTACAAAGAGTTTGTAGCTTTAAGGATATATTTAATACAGAATAACCAAAAACATAAATAATAACCGGACCGTTATTTTATAAATATAAATAAATAATGGATATATCACAAACACCATTTTCCCCTGGTGGTAATTATTCCGTCTACAAATACCAAGAGCTATTTAATATCAATATATTTTTGTCATAATATATAAAATAGTTGTCTCTCAGAAAAACCGTTCATGACATTGTGTGCCAGGCGTGCTGTTTATTTGACCATTATAGTGCCAAAACTCATTAAATCTTTATTCAAAGAATGCAATCTCAGCAAGCGCAGCAAGCGCAGCAATCTCATGTAATGTGACTATCAGACCGTTCATCATTACGTGGTCCCGTCTTAATTTCATTAAGCGATGGGAAAGCTTATATTATCAAGATTTTATAACGGATATTTCGACAATAAAACATGTTTAAAAATGTTTTTTTCACTGAAAATGCGATAACTTGCTTCCATTTACCTATCTAATGTTTTAATTTTACAATATACAAACTTTTTAAGCTGAAATTCAGGTTTTATTTCAGACACGAGCCATCCCTGAATTCTCTTTTGGAGAAGGGGTTGAATGGGGTATGAAGTTAATACTCGAACCACGTAATTATAAGTCAAATAGTTGTGTTTATCGCCATATATGTTTACATGTATCTTATACCAATCAGATATCTACCATATACATTTCGGTGAAAATCAATAAAGAATCAAGCGTCAGTAAAATACTTACAACTTTTAAGTTAAATGTTTTAACGGAAAATGTCATTATGCTATAGTATAACAGTTTAACATCCTAAATTTGCTTTATTTGCAGTATGAGAAAGATTAGGATTTAAAAGAAATTTTATTTTAAACGAACTCATAAAATACCAACTTAAAAAGCAATAATCAATCTATGACTGTGTCAGGACGTCAATTACGTTATCCGTGACATCTAAATAACCTATTATGTTTTGATTAGTCCTTAAGCCAATTTAATTCGTTTATTTATTCGCACATTCTAAAATATAATAAAGGAACATGTCGGTTTAATTCAAATTATCTCGAGAACCGCTTCAATAATGTTTGTTTATAAATTCGTGCTAAAATAACAGACACGGTTATCTCTAGTGATTGTGTGCGTTAAATTTGAAACGAACGTTTGAAAACACTGTATGCACCATCTGACTACTTACAACTCCATTCGACGTTTTAGGATGATATGCAACATATCATTAAAGCTGCACAGTCTCTATTTTAACTGGTAATAACACATGCATATTAATGAGTCACGTGTGAAGTAGTTTCAAATCAACGAACACCCCAAAAGTCGGTATATATATATATATATATATATATATGCAGAAATGGATGCGTAAAATTTCACATTTTTTGTTTAGCCTCCGTACATCGATAAATATACGGCTCCAGAATATACGTGATAAAAAAAGTAGTTTCCCAGAACGGGAATTGAACCACAGACTTGCACTTGTAAGTTTTTATAGATGTACGCTGAACAACTAGACCACTGCTATGTATTGGTATGTTGTAGCATTTTTAACAATAAAGAGGCATTACGTAATAACAATCGCGCGCACACAAACTCATCAATCGCTAAACAACAAGTCGAGATATGGTTGTTTTGAGGCGAAGTATTTGTTTCATATTGAAAACTTACAGTATTACACAAGGCAATGTTAATTTAGACGTGCGACAATATGTAGTACATATTTATTGATCCATCTTGAGCATGTTGAGTTGCGTTCAAATAATTAGGTTAAGTTGTTTTGCCTCATAATAAATGGTAGTTAGTATACTATTTTCTCAAGTAGAGTTGTAGTTCAGTGGATAGAGCTCCTTACTTGAAATCAGAAGGTCGTGTGTTTGAGCCCCGAAAGAGGCTAACTTTTTTTTGTGTAAATGTTACTACAGGTACGATGTGCACTGGTCGATGTATAAACAGTAAATGATTTCCTGCGCTATATTTGCTCGCTTAACTACCCGATTTCGACATGAGCTGGTGAACATAAAGTTACAAATAAAGACACGCCAACAAAGAAGAAATCGTTCGATAAAGAGACTCTGTAGCTTTAAGTAACATGAACATAAAGATCTTAAGATGTTGCCGAAACAAAAAGTAAACTGTGTTATGTGTAATTGTTAATAAAATCGTTTCTGCACATGGCTGCAAGTTTTCATTTGGGATTTGTATGATCAAATCTATTTACAAATCTAAAAATCAATGGCCAAGATTTAATTGGTGTTTGATATGGAGAAAAGTTCAAGCAGTTATTGCTAGTTGCATATCCATAAAACTCCATCATTCATTTTTAGCTCTAATGGCCGAAGGCCAGCAGAGCTTATGGGATACCGAGTTGTCCGTCGTCCGTCAGTCGTCCGTCCGTCGTTAACTTCTGTCTCGTAAAGACGATAGAGCCTTCATTTTGCATCTGATCTTTACCCAAACTTTACCAGATTGTTAATATAAATAAAAGCTCGTACAAGTTCGAAAACCAGCCAGATCGGACTAGTAACAGCGGAGTTATGGTCCTTGATTTAGTTAAACAATTAATGCTATATTGCTATATTTTGCCTCGTTAAGACGATAGGGCCTTCATTTTCATCCTATCTTTACCAAACTTTACCACCTTTTTAATATCAATGAAAGCTCGGACAAGTTCGAAAACCAGCTTCATTGTTAATCCGATCTTTACCAAACGTTAAAAGATGGTTAATGTCGTTAAAAGCTCAATTTGTTTTTGAAAACCAGCCATATCGGACCATAAACAGCGGAGTTATGGCCCTTGATTTAGTTAAAAATGCTGTATTTTGCCTCGTTAAGACGATAGGGCTTCATTGTCCATCCCATCTTTACCAAACGTTATCAGATTGTGAATATCAATGAAAGCTCGAAAAGTTCGAAAACCATTCATATCGGACCAGTAACAGCGGAGTTATGGCCCTTGATTTAGTTCAAAATGCTATATTTTGCCTCGTTAAGACGATAGGGCCTTCATTTTTCATCCTATCTTTACCAAGCTTTACCGTGTTGTTAATATCAATGAAAGCTCGTACAAGTTCGAAAACCAGCCATAAGATCGGACCAGTAACAGCGGAGTTATGGTCCTTGATTTAGTTAATAATGCTCTATTGTTATATGTTGCCTCGTTAAGACGATAGGGCCTTCATTTTTCATCCTATCTTTAACAAACTTTACGACATTGTTAATATCAATAAAAGCTCGGACAAGTTCGAAAATCAGTCAGATTGGACCAGTAATAGCGGAGTTATGGACATTGATTTAGTTAAAAATGCTATATGTTACCTCGTTAAGACGATAGGTGCTTCATTGTTCATCCGATCTTTACCAAACTTTATCAGATTTGTAATGTCGTTGAAAGCTCGAACAAGTTCGAAACCAGCCATATCGGACCAGTAACAGCAGAGTTATGGCCTTGATTTAGTTAAATTTAGTTTAAGGCCCTTGATAAAGTTTGCATCGTTAAGACGATAGGGGCTTCATTGTTCATCCGACCTTTACCGAACTTTATCAGATTGTTAATATCAATGAAAGCTCGGACAAGTTCGAAAACCAGTAACAGCGGAGTTATGGCCTTTGATTTAGTTCAAAATGCTAAATTTTGCCTCGTTAAGGCCGATAGGGCCTTCATTTTTCATCCGATCTTTACTAAACTTTATCAGATTGTTATTGTCAATGATTGATTGATTGATTGATTGATTGAATTGGATTTTATAGTCGCACCAACAGCTAACGTCATACGGCGACTTTCCAGCTTCCATTGGTGGAGGAAGACCCCAGGTGCCCCTCCGGGCAATTTTCGTGCACGGGCGGGCACCTGGGTAGAACCACCGACGTTCCGCAAGCCAGCTGGATAGCTTCCTCACATACAGATTCCTAGGCCCCTTACAGCGGTGAGGGGCGAGTGATTTCAAGTCAGAGACGTTAACTACTCGGCCACGGACGCCCCTTATTGTCAATGAAAGCTCGGTCAAGTTCGAAAACCAGCCAGATCGGACCAGTAACAGCGGAGTTATGGCCCTTGACTTTGGTAAAAATGCTATAATGTGCCTCGTCTTACGATAGGGCCTTCATTTTGCGTCTGATCTTTGCCAAACGTTACCAGATTTTATGACTTTCTTTTTTTATATTATTTTATTATTATTATTATTTTTGTTTTTTATTTTTTAATTATTTTTTTTATATATTTTTTTTCTTTTTGTTAGCTCTATGTTGGACCAGTCGGACCAGTTACAGAGGAGTTATGGCCTTGATTTAGCTAAAACTGCTTTATTTTGCCTCGTTAATATGGTAGGGCCTTCAGTTTTTATTTGATCTTTACCAAACTTTACCAGATTCAGTAGTAATGGCGCTTGATTTAGTTAAAAAACTGTATTTTGCCCAAAACTTTCAAAAAAACGTAAATGGCAGTCACTCGCTTCATTGATGTTATAAGAGCCATGTTAGCCAGTAGAGCTTCCACAGGTTGGGCCTCTTGTTTGATTTCATAGGGAAATGCCACGCACCTTATTTGGCAATGAGATAAAGAAATGGTCGATCGACGAAAATAACAATAAATGTAGTGTTTTCCTGATTCTTCGTAATAGGAAAAGAAATTCAGGAATGAATGTCGGACGTGATGTAGTGGTAGATCGTGCGTTCATTCATCTGCTAGGTCACACAAAATACTTCATAAACATGATATATTACATATGATATATTACATATTTGTCTATGATTTGTATAGGAAATACTGGGAAAATAAAAGCTATATCTTCTCGTTTGCTGTACTGAGAAATATCTCCGAGTCTCCCAGTGGGAGATATTGCCCAGTACGGAATAATGCTCGGCCTTTTCCGCCAGTGGCGGGAATGCATATTGACGATTGTTTTACGGACGTCGTCGTCAGATTCCGCCACTAGGGAATAACGATAACGTAAATTAACGAAGAGTGCCGGTTCCACTTGTTTGTTGTCGTCTTGGCGTTCTAGTGCAAACTGGTGTAAAAAGCCGTGGATCATTAGAAATATTAATAAAATATCATTTTAAATTATGTAATGTAATTATAGTTGTTTAATAACCAGTGTTTTGGAGATACTGAAAATATCTTCCTCGTAGAGAAATGATCCCATATAAGAACTCGTTCTCCGCACTCGTTCTTACTCCGCACTCGTTCTTACATCGGGAGGCATTTCCCGTATCTCAAAACCACTAGTTATTAAACTATATTTTATCTAGTAGCCCCATTGCTTGATATTCAGCTTACACAGTGTAAGGTTATGACTGCTAAGCCCGGTGTCAGTATAATTAGACTGAGTGTTATATTTTGTCACGTACACGCATCTATGGCGTGGGTTTCCAGTGTGGAAGAACTGAAATAAACAGTTGAGAATTGAGCCCACTGCGACGTTAAATCGCATGCATTCGTAATTGTTTAAACGTTTATTAAAATAATTCGAAGTATGGGAATCCATCCCATGAAATACATATTGCCTAATATTTATACCATTTTCAACATTTAATTTCTCGAGTTAATAGTAGGAGTTTCCGTTACGTCCTGATATCCAAACGTTCAGTTCTCACACCACAATTAATTTTCCCATAGGGTTACTGTACAGTATTTTCCAACATCTGAGCTTCAAAGCAGGGCAGCAGACATTGTTGTTGGTTTAATATCTTCAGTATAGCCAAGACCAGTAATTTAAAACAATAACATACATAAGTTAGCCAGGTTCGCTTTTTTACTCGCTCATATTTTGTGAACCCTATGGAAAATACAAAATTCATACACTATCTAGCTGAATATGTGGTGCTTCGGTCAAACAATTCTGTAATTTGAATGAAACCTCATATCAACATGGGATTTTCTGTATCATCTGTCTTTTACACTGCAGATGTATGCTAAAGCAAAGAAAAACCTATTTTTCAAATTAAAATTGAGACAAAATGGAATTATTGTCTGTTTTTCTTTTGTCTCTTGGTCCGTGAGCTTTCAGGGGAGATAATAGAGGTGTGAGACCTGATGGAACACGTTGAATGTGGTCCTGGAAAGTTACACGTCCTATTCGACGTTAATTCATATCTGTTTTCATAGATTGAAGAAATCTCTGCGGCATTTTTACCACTGCCTGTTCCAAAGGGTACCCCTCTTGACAACGCATTTCAATGTTAATTAATTTTACAATGAGCAGGCATTGTTGGCGGTTTAATATCTCCAGTATAGCAAAGACCAGTAATTTCAAACAATAAAATATATCAGTTAGCCGGGTGTTTTTTTCTCGCTCATGTTTATATGACCCCTATGGAAAATACTAAATTCGTACACTATCGAGCTGAATAGTTTGTGTTCAGGTCAAACACTTCTGAAATTTGAATAAAACCTCATATCAGTATGGAATAATATGGCTAAATCAATAAAAAAAACTATTTTTCAAATTAAAATTGCCTAAAATTGAGAAAAAATACAGATTTTTTTCTGTTTTCCTATTGTCTCCGTGAGCTTCCAGGGCAGATAATAGAGGTGTGAGACTCTCATTCGCATTGTTGTATATTCGTATGAATTATTCCTTTTTTATGTTATACTCTCTCCACTGTTCCACAGTTTCACATCCCGGTTCCACTGATATGCCGAGAGCTGGCACCATTTATCGTTTTACACGTCTTAATGTTCTCCAGCCATGTTTTGTTTTATGAACATGTTTGTGTTTATTTAAATCGAAATCCACAACACTAGATATTTACAATTATTCACAAATTGCAATATCTCCGAGAAGGGAGAATAATATTGTATTTGATGACCTAGAAAACTTTGAACAGGTAAATTAATTCACAGGTAAATGTATTTATCAATTATCTGGCAATAGTTGTGCAGCTATGCAATTCAGATTTACCTCAATTTCCCCGTGCAGTCACGCTGTGGTACAAGTTGTATCTACGTCATGCACATAATACTTATTTCTACATACAACTTAGTAGCGGTTTTAAATATATGTTTCTCTCCAAAATGATCAAGAAATGTTCATGTGATGCTTAAGAGTTAATTTGTTAATTGATTATATTACAAAAAGGGTGGCCATTCGTCTGTACTGTTATCCCTCCGACATCGAGCAAATTAGGATCACACATTACGTGGTCCCGCCTTAACTACATTAAGCGATGGGAATTCTTATATTAGCAGGATTTTATAACGGATATTTCGACAAAAAAACACGTTAAAAAACTATTTTTTACTCAAAAAATGTGACAACCTGTTTAAAATTAGCTAAAGCATTACGTGGTCGGAGTAGTATCTGTCATACGCGATTCAACCACTTCTCAAAGAAGCGAAAACGGGGTTGGCTGGGGTATGAAATAAAACCTTAATTCCGGCTTAAACAGTTTGTAAAATTAAAACATGTAATAACTAATTTTAAACAGTTTATTTCATTTTTTCAGTAAAAAATGTTTTTAAACATGTTTTATTGTCGAAATATCCGATATACAATATCCTGCTAATATAAGCCTTCCCATCGCTTAATGGAATAAAGACGAGATCACGTAATGGCAAGTTCCACTATCTATTCTTTATGATAGATTCACAATAATCCAATAAATGTGATAGTGGGTCCTTTCGTAAATGTTTGCATAATGTGATGAATGTAGCCATTCACAGGATGTATTTTAGTCAATGTCCCTGCAAAGTGTAAACAGTTTATTAATACTAGTTATGCCCAGATTGGCATCAATACAGTCTAAAGTCTAATATCTAGAATGTCATGCCCATTTTTGTACGTGAAAATGCTTATTCGTTCAATTTTTCTATATAACAATTACATACAATGCTGCTAAATGTAGATTGCTCAAACTCAGTTTCATAATCTTTCTTATAAATACCTATATATGATTCTACGGTGATACATGATAGTGTGAAGTGGTAAAGGATAATTCGGGATGTGAGTAAAATGTGTCATTATCATAATTTAAGAAATTGATAAAAGGAAAAAAAACACATTTAGGAGAAGAGGAAAATGCAAAGAAACCCAATATGTAATAAAATATGTATTGGGTGGCGGAAGAATCATACACAACAGTCTCTTCGCATTAGTGCAATGCTCCCTCCACATCATTATGTCGTCCTGTAGCAGGGTATAAACCAGGTTGTACGGCGCACCAGAGACGACCAGAACAAAAACATCAACATGTCGTTGTCATACACACTCATTAACAGCTACACGTACATGGAACTTTTCATGACTTATCATAAGTAATAGATAGAGTATACACTATATGATTTGTAGCAAGTCCATTTCAGCTCCTTGACATACTCTAACTTGTTATTCTAACTGTTATTCTGACAGGCCTTATTTTCAGTTAAACGATTTACACCTGTGCTATTACAAAGAATTTTCAGTGACCATGCAACAATACATAATTATTGTTTTATATACTCGTACATGTCAAACACATTTGTGAGAATAAATTACTAGATACAATTGGTTTAACAGTAGGATTTCGTCTGAGAACAATGGCAACAAGGACGGCTTGGAGTTTAAACAGGGGTTCTATGGTGCACCAAAACCGACAATTTCCGTATATACATTTAAAAATGGACAATGTAAATTAGGAAATATTTGCCATGTTGTATACTCTGACAGTTGATGTAAAGTGGGAAAAAAGCATGTATGCACTTATCCACTGGGCCTTATTCAAATAATAAATAACAACCTCAAATACATATTCAAAAGGTCAGACTATTGAAATGTTTTGCATTTTTACTTGTGAATGATTATGATTTATCATTGAAATATAATGAATAATAGCTGGATATTAATAACAAACTCACAGCAGTCCAATAATATATATGATTTCTATATTTTATGTTCAAAAGCGTAAATCAAGGTAGTACTGGATGTATCATGGTCCTAGACGTAATGGTAACATAAAACGGAAATCTCTTATAACTACGTCAGTCACTGATTGACATACATACAGTTAGGAAAGCATGATATGCTTTCACGACTCACATATGTGTCCACGTCATCACTTAAGTGATTGACTAGGAAGCAGACACCATTTTAATATTGACATATACCGTGTATATCACTGTTTTCATCATTCAAATATCTTCGGATCACATTCTGCAACTCCATAGTGACAAGGAATCTGATCAGGTCAGAAAGTTTCTATCAACTCTAAATCATTATGCGAGTATCGATTCTATTAAAATACCATATATTGTTCAAGATAGTTATGTAATTTATCATATTTCTATTTCTTTTTTAAAACATCCGAAAGTCCCATAATTTGCTATAAGTATGAAACAGTTATTAGAACTATTAATTTCAACTACAACCTTATAGATTCTGACATTGACATAGCAAAATAAACTCTAAAGACATATGGAATGTAACTGTATTAATTCAAAATTGGCTATGCTCCTGCTGGTTTGTCATAATTGTATACATAAACGTATTCGGCATTTACTTTTCTAATACCCACAATCCATTGAGGACTGAGCATAAAAGTGCGTCGTAGAGAACATGCGGACCCAACCCCTGCCTACTTCTAAAATGTTAATTCTTAATTTAATGTATTTTTCTCAATCAAACCCAGACTGCAAATATTTTTTGTATTTATCGTGTTCGGCGATTTCCAAATTTCTCCTTTCATACTTTAAATTATAGATACAAGTTTGAACGTGTACACATCCATCTCCTATTTTATTCCGCGGAGATATAGATTTTCATTCTGAATGTGGCATGCTGAAAAGATCGGGAAACCAAGAATGTCATAACAAATTTGTTTTAGTTTCTGTTGATAAGCGCAGTGTAATAATTGCTTGACGCATTCATTACGTCAATGATTTATTTATGTAACTCACGAGTACTAGTTCAAATAATCCAGTTAAAATGTTGTGCCAACACATACAATAAAATGCATTGCTTTCAGGGATGGGATAGCTAGAATGCAAAACAAATCGTCCAACTATGTACTGAAATCCAAAGTTACGCAAACAACCCTATCAACACGATAACAAAATCGAAAGGAAATGTAGCATTCAAGGACCACAGTCAATCAAAACAGGCAAAGAAGTCAAACAAAATTATAAAAATAAATACAAGGCAAGGTATTTTTCATTTTAAGTGTCAGTGCCAAACTATGGACGCTATGGGCCTTAAACCAGGTTCTATGGTGCGCCAACCTCACTTTTATCATATTGTCATAAAAAGCGGAACATAATTATCCCGTCTATAAAGCATGTAAATGCCTAGTTCAGGTTGTTAGAGGATATCGCCTGGCGGGGATTAATTTATTTACACGGTCCCTTTTGTATTGGTGTGACATAGGGTCAAAGTGAATTGGTGCACCCTTGAACATGATTCCAGTAGCCCTACTGTCAACTGTTGTGTGTTTCTGATGTCATACACATTGCCTTCTTTATAATTTAAATTGTTGTTTGTTTCGATAACTGATTTTGTTTTAATGTGGCCCTTGAATGTTTCCTTTGCTTGTGTTTTTTCTTGTAATTGTTGCTTGTTGTATACGCGTGATTTGTGTTGACTGTGTTCTATGAATGCGACGTTTATATCTATTTTCGATTTTTGTTGATGCTATATGTATCAGGGTTTTTATAAATTAATATTGATGCATAGCTCTCAAGCAATAATCTAATTGTATATATGTATATACATTTTCGAATTATGTGAGTTGTTTTCTAAATATTAAAAATTGACGTGTGTCCCTTTAATATTTTACTGTCTTATTTTCCAAAAAATGGCTTTATGAAATTTAGACAACTTAACGACTTGCAGTTACGTTTTTATTTATCGTAACTATACTGGAAACTATGTCACTGCTTGGCTTTTAATTTATAATGTATCAACGCTATATTAGTATATCATGTCGAAACAATAGGACTGTGAAAATTAACAAGCGATACTCATAATTAATACAGCTATATATCAGATTTAAGAGATAACCGTGCTATGTTGTTCAATCTGGGACGGTATGTCAGTGGTTTTACGGTCTGAAATTTAGTTGTACGGGTACGCCTAATGCTTTTCCATTTAAATGCCACAAATATAAAATAAATTCATACATCATGTACATTACAAACTTGGTTTCTATGAAAACTCAAATTCACTGGTGCCAGCGTTTTGTTGGCGTCATCAAAATATGACGTGTGCAACGTTATGTGACGTCATTTACTTTTCAGAGGGTATCTCGGGCGTTTTACGGTCGCAAATTTGAGATGTTAACCAATGAGGTAACGTGTAACAAAATAGTTTCATTAGAATAATTAGTTATTGCTGGAAATATCATTTGTTTTGTTTACTTAACGTAATATATATGCCCAATACAACTGAAATACATGTCTTACCAGCTATCAACTCGTGCGCGAGAGTATTAATAGGAGCATCGGCTAGCTAAATGAATTTGTCTAGATTTAAAATGCCTATATAGTCGGTATGTTTTCTTAAATAGTCAAAGATATGTATAAACTAGAAAAAAATAATAAAATAGAAAAAATTTGGAAATACCCGGAAACGGGTATTACTTAGCATTTTCAAAATATAATGCAGATCTATTAAAGAAGATACATTTTTTCCACACTGAATACATATGTTCAATGACAGTACATAACACTATTTATATTTTCTAAACAATAATATTTCACCAAGTCTATCGATTGTTATAGTGCTACCAGCGAATTAAAGCTTAATTGCATCAACGTTTTTTTGTTTGCAACCATCTTTATTTTAAGTAATAGTTGGCTCTAATAGTTGCAGTTTTACCTTTGGCAGCTAATTTTCATGAAGTGGTGTTTAATGTTTATCTCAATATTGAGATGATTAACAATGTACGAGTATAACATTGTGTATACAAATTTTGACTGGTAATCATCAACTTAAGAAAACGGAAATTAATTAATTATAATTCTAAATACTCAGAATAGCTGCTGTTGTCCTTCTTATCTAGCGTGACATTGCACAGTACGCGCTTTGCCGAACAAAATTGTAAATGGTTTGGTTTCCTGTTTTGGAACTCCACGCAACTATATGTAAATGCTCACCTTTAATGTGGTTAGTATACGTTTAATATATTAATTTTAGACTTGCTACTATTATAACTGCGTGCATGCAATATATATTTGAATATTGTATCTAATACATTTGTAAATTGATATATACATAATATTTATTTCGATTGATATTTTCTTCGTATTTAGTTTAACTTAAGAACTCCATGTCCACCGCCGTATGCATGCCATCTTCGGGATGGTTAAAATTGTGTACTATTGATATTATTAATATTGAGTTCTGCTCAACCCGGGGCTAGAGGGCGTGAGCGGTAGCTAGCATATTTCACTACCGCTCATGAACAGTCGCAATCAAACCGAGACTGCAATATTTCGTATGTGTCGTGCTCGGCCGTTTCCAAAGGTCCATTATCATACTCTTTTGTTAACATGTTTAGGGCAAGACGTATTGCAAGACAGTCAAAACCAACGTGGATTCAGTATATTACCTTATCCTTTAGCGTTATACCGCTGTGGTATGATTTATTTCTATGCTATCTGTTGGTTGACTGTGGTTCATGCATGCTGTATGTCCTGATTAACATTTATATATACTTTTATTATTATTTACCCCTAAATATGAGGTGTGCAATCATTGAATCATGTTATTATATTCTTTAATTACTATTGAGATTTATGAACAAGCTTGAATAGTATATATCACTTGAATGTGTCCGTTGCACGTTCTGTCAGAGGTTAATGACATTTGAGTCATGCAGAGAATATAAATTTGCCACTTGCAATGGTATAGTTAATGGTTTTGCTTCTTTAAAGAGATTTGTTTTTATATATGTCCTTAGATTCTCATTTATTGCCCCATTAACCATACAAAAACTGCAAATTGCCAGTTCATAAATCTGATATCAATTTTCTGATGATGATTATTATATCATTTCCAAACATACAACGCAGTAATCAAAAGACAAGACCGTCGTAATTGATTTCTGACTTCATCTAAAATGAAAGCTGATTTGTATGTGTCGTTCTCAGAAAAGTAAATTTCTATTACGATGATAACTGATTGAATTTCATGTTAGTGAGTTTTACTCGTTGTTCTTTGAAATAAGTAAATCCAATTAACTTTTTTGTTGATTTGAAGTTATAACTCCCAATTACACTAAGAAATATAAAAATATCGGACAGGGCAAGTAGCATTCAAGGTGGACAGTCAACCACAAAACACAGAAACAAACACGCAAACAGACAAACAAGAAGGCAAAGTAATATTCAGTGCAAACGACATCACAAACACAAAAGGGTTGACAATAGGGTAACCGCCTTGGAACGGTCAGTGGCAAAGTAGGCCACTGGGGGTTTAAACCGGTTCTAGGGTTCACCAAACATCACACTTACCCTACTGCCATCCCATTAAAACAGGACAGTGTAAATAAAGAAATCCCCGCCATGATCTAATCTCCAACCAACAAGGCAGCACCAATAGGCAATATAAGTAAAACAAAAATATGCTCGTGTAAATTTAATACAAAAAACAGTAGCCTAGAAAGCCACAATGAAGGTACTCAATGACTTGGCAGAAGCCAGGGCAACAAGAGAATAAACCATTAAGGGCACGACAAGAACGATCATAGACAAACATCAAACGCCAATGTCCTATTGGGCTTTAGGTAGGCGTCATAGGGTCTACAGCCTGTCTGGTCATCGTACAATTAAAGAGGAAAGCATAGTGGCGAACTGTAAAAGGGTCCACCACCAAGCATGCAGTACGTTGCAAAATGAAAGGGTCATAACCTCTTTTGATAAACTTTTTAACAAGTTTAACAAAGATAGTATGAAAGTGACCAAAAATCTTACGAAGTTTATAAATCACATCACCATAGAAGTCAGGTTGTGATAGTCCTTGTCGCAGAAGAGTCCTTAAATTACTTTTATATTTGGAAAGATTGATTGAATTGGATTTTATAGTCGCACCAACAGCTAAGGTCATATGTCGACTTTCCAGCTTCCATTGGTGGAGGAAGATCCCAGGTGCCCCTCCGGTCAATTTTCGTGCACGGGCGGGATATTTGGAAAGAAGATAGGGTTAAGATAATACAATTTTGCAAAGGTTTTACGAAGTTTATGGTAACGGTAACCCTAATTGAGTAGCTTTTTAGTTATACAAAGATTACGAATATTAAAGTCCTCAACTCGAGTACAAGCTCTTGAAAAACGAATAAGTTGAGACACATACACCCCATAAGAAGTTGCTCGGGGAACATCCCCATCCAAGTGGGGATAATTAACAATGTCAAAATTAAAATCATCTCTCTTGTCATAGATTTTGCTAATTATTTCACCATTTTCAATCGAGAGATCTAAATCAAGAAAAAAAGCATTATTATCAGATATATTAGCTTTGTTAAGCAACATCTACCTGGGTATCTGGTGAAAGACTCAACATGAAATCCCTTTCATAGCAAAATAAAAACAAATCTGCGACAAGTGGTGCACAGTTCGTACCCATAGGAATACCAACAATTTGTCTATAAACGGTGGTTCCATATCTGACGAAAATATTATCTAATAGGAAGATGAGTGCTTCACAAACTTCATAGCAAATCCACATAGTATACATGGTATAATGTATATTATTTAATTGATGAATTTTCTTACTAAGGCACTACTTGAATTTAAACAGAGGTTGCTTTTGTAAAAGGGTCGTTTTTCGTTTTGTTCATTAACTGTACTCATCTCCAACTTCCGATTTTCAAAAAAGACGACCGATTAAACACATGCTTGTCATTATTTCTTCAATCAGTAACTCTTGTTGAATGCATTATCATTCAAAAGATATAAACTACAATGGTGTATTGTTGATACTAATGCTCATTATATTATCAGCTTCTCCGTGGCGGAATGGTTAACGAATTTGTGTTGTAAATCTTCGCCTCTCACCGCTGCGGGTTCGAATCCCACTGGGAGCTCGATTTGTAAGTGAGAAGGTTTCGTTTTCTACGGATGGTGGGAGGTGTACAGTACTGGTTCCACCCAAGAAAAGTGGATGGTCTGCCTCCACCACAAATCGATCGTCATATATAACCTTACATGTGTTGAAAATGGCGTAAAACACCATACAAACAAACAAACAAATCATTATATGTTCACTTCTTTACGACCTTAAAAGTTTTGTTTCTGATAGGTGTGTTACAAATTGTAGTTTACATTCACACACAGTTCTCACGCTGTATATTTATCCACTTTGGAGTATCAAATTTGATTTGGAGAAAGGATCAATTACATTATGCAACCAATCATCAGACACACTACCATCCTTATAACAAAAGTTTGTGGTTGTTTACAGCATAGTAGAAGGTCGCATCGATAACCTAACTTATAATAACAACCGGCTACTTTCGAAAGTGGGTGTATTACCCATTTGTATTTGTTCTTTTACTTGATGAATAGTCTCTTAACTCTCAAGTGAATGAGTCATTGAAACGACAGAGAGCCAATACCAACCTCCGCGCAGTGATATTGTAGCCAAATCCCTGCCACCAGACAAATCACGTGACGATAGCTGAGGCCATGTGATTTAGATATCGTCACGTGATTACAAAACAATACGATACACTAGGTAATGCTTGGTACAGCAACCAGTAGGCAACTGGTAATAACATCATCACCTGCGAGAAGATGTTGAAAACATTCAACCTGTTTTGGCTTGGGTGTAATCTCTTTATTTAAATTTACGCACAGCTTCTGTAATATTCTCAACGGAATACATGTTTGTTTACTATTAACCAAGTAACCGGTGTGCATATTAGCTCAAATTAATTTTTGTTTGATAAATAAATAATTTTTGGAATTAGATACCGTTTTTCACACTATTTTCCTATATTATGAACAAAGCAAGTTGAAATATTTAACCAAAACATTAAACTTAGTTGGATTTCAGCTATAAATTTGTGTGGTGGCAGTGGTTACTGTAACAGAAAGGTAAGTAACCACTGCGGGAAGTTTGTGTCAATACCAAGGAACAAACATACAAATTAAATTATATGTATTATATTTAAATACATCGCCTTTTTACTCTGCAAAATACATTTTTTTCAAAAGAACCTAAGAATAAAACCGAGTAACACAAATTGTATCACCTACTGAAAATAAAATAAATCTAAACATCTCTGCAATGCAAAATTATGAATACTGTTGAATAAATTTAAGAGATGAGTTGAGAAACAACATACTTAAAATTATGGAGAATGCAAAATATTTTTGCAGATAATGTAAGTACTTAATAATTTATGCAAGTTGAACGTTTCTGGAGATGTTTGTTGTGATTTGTAGAAGAAAAAAATGTATGAATCTAAAGATTATTTGGATGGTTTCTATTACTTTTTAATCTCTCGAAAGTTGATTGTTTCTGTTTGTATAATATGTACAAAACAAAATAGTGCACAGTCATCAGTTGGAATTAAGTTACCTCCAATTCATTGAAACACATTGAAACACAACTCCACATTTGTTGTCCAAAAATGTGTTGCAAATGATGTAAAAATGCAGTTAATGCATCATGAAACATAGATTCCTATCTGATTGTCACAAATCCAGTGGCTTTGTTCATAATATGTCATTCTCTGCGGAATGTGGTTTTGCACTTTGGAAGCATGCTTGGCATTTGACGAATTATACAAAATGACATAAAAAAATAAAGCTGATTGCCTGTAATTGTGTATAAATTACTCGCCCTGTATTGTGATATTTGTGTTGCCATCAAGAATAAAATGTACCAGTTCTGTGCAGCTCTTCACCTGAAGTGCTAGTAGAAATACCGTGTCGCTGTCAAGTGCTTTAATAATAGTTTTACTGTCTATGATACTGTTGAAAATATTGGACCTTCAGTTTTAAAATAAAGTTTAGTCGAGATATGTTTTAATGGAAAAAACAAAAACAAATTATTTGTGTAGTTTCCAGCAAAAACTGTCTTATTTTAACTCCAAACTCATTATATAATGGTATAAACCTTTATAAATCAACCTAAAAATATTGCTGGTTTGTGCTCCGATTAAGTAAGTTTACAGCCATGTTACTCATGTAATACCACATATAAAATAAACATCCCCAGGGGAAGGCAAATAAAGATAATACGGTAATAAGTGATAATTATTCTCCCACATTTTTTGGGCTGTAAAAATACAAAGTTACATATATATTAAGTAACATGATTCACAATACATGTATTTATATTGTGTTTGAAATGTTGGTTGTTACAACATTTCGGTTTCTCTGGCTCCTTGACATACATATCTTTGCAGGTTGTAAGATGATCTAAGATCATAAATCTATGGAGGAACAGGTTAACTTCACAATAGGTTTAATATATGGTACTTTAAAATGCACCTTTGAAGATTTCTCCCCCCACTCTGTTGGCGACTTAAATACTAGCATACCTCTTAAATACCAGCTTACAGGTACTTCAACAAAATATTACATTGACCGGGGCAGTGGCTTAATGGAAGATGGATGGGTGGGGAGTTGCGATTGAGGTGTACAAACAATAATGGTAGAGTTTCCACCTCACATGCCAGAGTTTGTTGGTTTCAATCCCAGGATGACACTATTTTTGACTCCTTAAATAACATTTTCAGTCGCATACGTGTGTGCGATTTGTTAGTATTCATCACAGACAATTAAGAGTTAACAATTTTGTGTTAAAGAGTTTGCTTATTATTCAGAAAAGTATGTGAAATTCATAAAACTATTTTGTAGCATGGTCGGTGACATTTCCTTTGATGAATGCAGAGCATTAATTCGTTTAATTTAGGGTAACTAAAGGGGCGTGGCTATGCCGTTCTACAACTACCGGATATTGGAATTTAGAGTACGGTCACTATGACGTCACAGTGTTACTAAGTACACCATGCTACAAAGAAGATAGGGTCTGGTCTCAGCTCGTTGGTTGTTTAAACACCCCATCTCGGTGTTTAAATAAGCCAACTCGCTGAGACCAGACTCTATCTATTACATAACATATGTGCAGTTCATAAAATTATTCTAACAAATGCTCAATTCATAAAGCTATTCTGACATCTATAACTAGGCAACATTAATAGATGTACTAGGATCAACCAAACGTATTCATAGACATAGATTTTGTAAACTAAGAATCAATGTCATCAGCAAAACAATCTACAATATCATTTTATTAATGTTCATTTTCCGAACGAGCTAGATAGTGGCATTTCTTCTTAGCAACCCACAAGCACAGTAATTTCACGCGTTTTTGGAGATTTTATTAGATTTGTTTAATATAATCATACACTATATTTCGTTCCAACGGCGAAGAATTGAACACATCATTGGACAAATTTGATTACGTTAATGTAAATTTTGTCAGAAAACTAGCTACCACGTATAAATATATGAATTCCAAGCTCATTTTTTATTTCAATATCACGCAGTATTCACCAGTCCTTTTATACTTAGTACGGCGTAATATACTCGTCCACACAGAGACACATACGTCGTTATGATGTTACATTTCCAACTATATAATAAGAAGTGGTATCAAAGTTGAACAGGAAATCTAGCATTCAAAGACGACAGTCTATCAAAACCAAAACGCATAGGAACACGACACTGACAAAGGTAAATACAAGGCAAGGTCTTTGACATACGAATTCAGGGTTGACTACCTTCTTGGACCGGTCAGTGGCAAATAGGTTGCTGTAGGTGTAAATTCTATATTCGTTTAGATAAAAACGTACAACATCATTCAAGAAATGTTTTTGAAATGTGTCATCGCTCGTAATAAACAGCGCACAAAAATATTTTATAGGTTCTAGAAAATGTCTATTAAAAACATCGTTTTCTCTGAACAAGAGGTAACGAGCATGCGTGTATTTAAAACACATTCTACAAATATCGTGTACAAAATATCCGTTATTTTTAAAATATATCATTCTCTTGACAACAGTACGTTTTATTTGAATACTTTTCAAAATGCAGGACTAAGCAGCCATATTCATTTTGATACAACATTTGTTCCAAGGCTGAGACAACGTACATTATCACGTATTATTCTAACCAAGCTATATCAGCCGTGTTTTACTAGAAACTCTAAACATAATTCGCCAATATGATAGTCCATAGACCAACAACTGGGCCAATATGAAATCACTTAATAAATACCATCATAGTACTAAAATAGATTCGGTTACATTAATAATTAATATTAATATAGTTGTTGTGAAGTTAATAAATGTACATTAATCAATACGTGTTATATGCTACACAAAGTTGAAGTACTCCAAAATAAAATGAGCTCATCGTAAGTGAGTTCTTATAAAATGCATTATCTCAAAGTCCGAAGTTAATAGTTATTATTGTTATTATTTATTATAATATTTCTGGGAAATTGGGAAAAAAATACCAGCTACACGTTGCAAACCTCTATGCTAATATTTTATTTGCGTTATAACTTCAAAACCACGCATAAGCACAATCGACCCTTATAACGAGGATAAATAAGAGTCAATGTATGTGACATCTCAAAAATAAAAGTACTGACAATAGAGCTAATGCACTGGAACAGTCATTGGCAGATTGGGATTCGAGTTCGTCTATAATATTTCAGATACAATTTGCAACCACAATCAAGTAGTTTTTGCTATTTGTTAACTCAATGGTCGTTATAGCAAACAAACACGTGTTCTGTGGCTCTGGAAAATGCCTCATTACGTGGTCCGAGTATTAACGTCCATACCCCACTCAACTCCTTCTTCAAGAAATGAAAACGGGGTTGGCTGGGGTAAAAAAGTTTGCATATTGTAAATTAAAGTATTTAATAGGTAATTTCAAACATGTTAATGCATTTTGTCAGAATTCTGCTAATATATAAGCTTTTCCATCGCATAATGGAATTAAGGCGGGACCACGTAATGCTATTTCATACAGTATGTTATCTTTAAACGATATAGGATCTTGCGTGTATTCTATTTATTCCGACTTGTAAACAAGTTGTATAAAACATATTCGATGTGCTTAATATATATCACAAGCATGTGTAAACTACTTGACAACAGTACGTACTATTTGAATATCTATAATAAAATTCAAAATATTGGAATAAAGCAGCCATATTCATTTTGCAACATTTATTGCAAGTTTTAGACAACCCTAACACATTTATTATTAATTCAGTTGCGGTTACTTTAATAAATGTACATTAATCATTGTGTGCTATATGCTACACAAGTGGAACTACTCCAGAATAAAATTATCCTATCATATTTGAATTAGATTGCGAGCGTGTTTTGTTCTTATCAAATTATCTCAAAATCCAATGTTATGAGTTATTATCATGATTATTGTCATTAGTTAGAATACTTTTGGGAATATCGGAAAATATTACCAACTAAACGTTGTAAACCTTTTACCAATATGTTTGGCGTTTCCTGATTACTCTAAAAGGTTTAAACCAATATAAATCAAACAGGAAATGTGTCATTTAAAGATGAATGGCTACCCTTTTTGTAGTATTATCAATTAACAAATTTAACTCTCAAACATCATATGAACATTTATTGATAGTCTCTGAGAAAAACATCAATTGAAAAGCGCTGCTTAGGTGTATGTAATAATAAGTATTATTTGCTTGACGTAGATACTACTTTTACCACTGCGTGACTGCACGGGGAAATTAGGTAAATCTGAATTGTATAGCTCCACAAATATTGCCAGATAATTGATAAATACTTTTACCTGTGTATTAATTTACCTTTTCAAAGTTTTCCACGTCATCAAATAAAATATTATTCTCGTTTTTCACAGATATTGCAATGTGTGAATTGTAAATGTCTATTGTTGTGTATTGATTTCGATTTAAATGAACATAAACATGTTCATGAAACAAAACACAGCCGAAGAACTTTAAGGACCACAGTCAAAAACACGCATCGGAAGAAAACTCCACTAAGCAGTAAAAGACAATGAAAGGCAATGTATGTGATGACATTACAAATATAAAATGGTTGAAAATAGGGCTAATGAACTGGAACAGTCAGTTGCAGGTAGGGGTTAAAATGTTTCTATATTAGTTCAGATACCATTTTCAACCTCAACCTAGTAGTGCTTGTTAGCTCATCGCTCGTATCAGTAGCTCTCAAACACATTTTATAGGTTCTAGTAAATGCCTATTAATTACATTTATTTATCTGAAGAAGAGGTACCGATCCTGCATGTATTATATTCACATTCTACACATGTCGTATACAAAATATTCGATATTCTTAATATGATATTATTCTCCCGCAAGTACATGTGTAACATAGTTGAAAACAGTACGTATTCTTTCAATATCTATTACAAAATTCAAAATGTAGGACTACAGCAGCCATATTCATTTTGATACAACATTTCTTTCAAGGTTAAGACAACTCTATCACATATGTTATTAATTAACTAAGCTTTATTAACGTCTGTCTTACTAGAAACTCTACACATAATGCATCAATATGGCAGTCCTTGGACGATTACATGTAACTGAGCCAAAATGAAATTAATTAATTAGTAACATCATATTATAATATAGTTGCGGTTACGTTAATAAATGTATATTAATCAATATGCTACACAAAGCGGAAGTACTCTAGAATAAAATGAGCTCTTCGTAATTGAATTATATTGCGAGCGTGTTTTGTTGTAATCAAATGAATTATCTCAAAATCCGATGTTTTGAGTTATTATTGTTATTAGTTGCATGTAGAATACTTTTAGGAATATCGGAAACTATCACCTACGGTGTTCCGTTAGGGCCATCATAACATCGCGTATCGACCTTTATAAATCGATGCGCGATGGTACGATGGCGATGGCACGATGGTACGATGGCGATGATACGATGACGCGATGGTATGATGGCGATGGTACGATGGCGATGATACGATGGTCCATCGCGTCGTATCATCGCCATCGTATCATCGCCATCGTACCATCATTAAACTTTTAATTAAAATCTTCTTCTCTGAAACTATAATATCCAAATATATAATATATTGTATTTTCTATCATCTTATTGCCCTCTACCAAATTTGTTTGGTAACCCTGGGGTCAAATTTGGCCCAGGGTCACCAAAAAACAAACTTGTTAACCCTGGGTTTCAATTTGATCCGCTCCTGGGTCACATATCAAACTTGGTTCGAGTGTTTATATTAAAGAGTTGATTTTTTCTAAAGCTAGCCAAATTAGAGCAAACTATATCCCTCCACCTATACACTAAGACACTTTATAAACAACTAGTTTGATACTGCCATAGCTGAGACACAATCCTTCTATCCCATCTACACCACCATGGAAACCATACATATAGTCAGTAGAGCGATACAGACCCTCTTGGGGCTGTGGTTTGAATGTGTACCCAAACAGAAGGCATATTATATGACAGCACTGAGAATACTCTAAAAAAGAGGATGATATAATAGTCGGTAAAATAAATAACAAAAGTCTTACTTTTGCACAAACTACTGCCTAGTCAAATACCAACATGTGTTGACTTTAAGGGTTTGTTTAAACATGAAAGAAGATATAAAAGTCGAACAGGAAATGTAGCATTCAAGTACCACAGACAACCAAAATCATGCACAGAAAAGCCAATAATATATTAAGGCAAGATATGACTTTACAAACATAAAATGATTGACAATAAGGCTACCGTGAAACTATCAGTGGCAGAAAAAGGCAGCTGAGGGATTTAACTAGGTTCTAGGGTACACCCAACCTCACTCCTACCCATTTGTCTTCCCGATAAGTGTAACTAAAAATATCTGAAGTGGGTAATATTCTCTACCAAACACGGCTGCATTAAAGGTGAATGGCCATCCTTTTTGTAGTATAATCAATTAACAAATTTAAATCTTAAACATCATTTGAACACTTTTTGATTGTCTCGGAGAGAAACATATATTTAAAACCGCTACTAAGTTGTATGTAAAAATAAGTATTATTTGCATGACGTAGATACTAGTTTTACCACTTCGTGACTGCACGGGAAAATGAGGTACATCTGAATTGTATAGCTGCACAAATATTGCCAGATAACTGATGCTTACATTTACCTATTACCTGTTCAAAGTTTTCTTCTTTTTTTTTTAGAGATATTGCAATGTGTGAATTGTAACTATCTATTGTTGCGTATTGATTTCAATTTAAATAAACATAAACATGTTCATGAAACAAAACATGGCCAGAGAACTTTAATAGCAAATAAGTATAACACATAAGAGACCAAGCTCTGAATACGGGAAAATACTTCCTCCATAACTTAAGGCTACGATATTAAGAAAATGCAAATATCAAAATTCGAAGGGGAAGTACAGCAGTCAAAGTAGACATCTATCCAACAACATTTAAACAATACTCGCTTAGAAATATGAAACAGAACAGACCGTTCGAATGAATTACACCGACACTTGTATGTTTGTGACTTTTTACAGTCGCAAACATAAAAGGGTTTGACATAGATGTACTACATTCGAACTGGCTGTTGCAAAACGAGTTACTTGCCGTTTATAACGGGCTCTAGAGTGCACCAAACGCTTACCCTGATGTTATTCCGATGAATAAAGATGTTATTTATTGCAATTGCTGAGGTTGATTTTAGTACATGTACGGTTCATCTCGCTTTGTTAATTTCATTATGCCGTATAAATGTATTTAATCTTTAAAGAGTTCCAGTTTCTGATTGAAACAATTCTTCGAACTACTGATGAATTGAGCCTGTAAGCGTCTAAATCGCATCACATTGATGATATAGCAGTCACTTATACGCGCAATGTTCAACGGTTTCCATATTTTGAAATCTGTTTAATTACTCTCATTCTCGTTCTGGTATTTTCGTATTCGTTTCAGTGTTCTACAGCTTCACAGTCGAGTTAAATGTTTAAAAAGTTGAGCACTCGAAATAAAAAGTCGAGCACTCGAGATAAAATTTCAAGCGCTCAAGATAACAAAAGGTGAATGCTCAAGTAAAACATGTCAAGCGCTCGATATAAAATGTCGAGTTGACTTTAGCTTGAAAAAAACAGTTAGTACGTTTAGGACATGCAACTTATTAACTCGTGTGTCCTAAACGTACCACTGTTTGTTTAGGACAGATAACATTTGTTTAAGCTAAAGTCAACTTGACTTTTCATATCGATCGCTTGACTTGTTATACTTGAACTCTCGACTGTTTTTATCTCTAGTGCTTGACTTTTTATCTCGAGTGTTCAACTACTTTTTAGACTCGAGCGCTCAATTTTTTCACTCACCTACATGACCCTATGAAGACGACGGTGGTACGTTTATAACATAAAACTTTTTTTCAAACTAAAGCTAAGTCGAACACTCGAGATAAAAAATGTTGAGCGCTCGAGATAACATTCGCTTGAAAAAAAAACAGTCCTGTGTCCTAAACATGACATACCGCAATAAGTATATTGCTACAAGAAACTTAAGAAATATAAAAAGATCGGACAGGGAAAGTAGCATTCAAGGAGGACAGTCAACCACAAAACACAGAAACAAACACGCAAACAGACAAACAAGAAGGCAAAAGTAATATTAAATGCAAACGACATCACAAACACAAAAGGGTTGACAATAGGGCTACCGCCTTGGAATGGTCGGTCAAGTAGACAAGATAAAATTGAGCACTCGGCTATTTATCTCGAGCGCTCGACTTTTTATCTCAAGCACTCAACATTTTAAACTTGATCCTTCAACTTTTTTATCTCGAGAGTTCGACTTAACTTTAGCTTGAAATAAAAATGTTGTATGTCCTAAACGTTACACCATCTTCTTCATAGGCTCAAATAGGCGAGTGAAAAAGTTGAGCGCTAGAGTTTAAAAGGTTGAGCGTGCGAGATACAAACATCGAGCTCACGAGTTAACACGTTGAGTGCTCGGAATAAAAGTCGAGAATGCAGGATAAAAGTTGAGTACTCGAGATAACTTTAGCTTAAAAGATAAAGTCGTGTGTCCTAAATGTACCACCGTAGTACTGCGGTACGTTTAGGACACACGACTTGTTTTTCAAGCTAGAGTTATCTAAAGCGATTGCCGTTTTATCTCAGGTGACCAATTTTTTATCTCGAGCGCTCAACTTTTTATCTCGAGAGCTCGAGATACAAATGTAGAGCTTAAAAAAAGTCATGTACTCTTGATAAAATGTCGAGCGCTCAAGATCAAAAGACGAAAACTTTAGCTTGGAAAAAAAGTACTGTGTCCAAAACATGACATACTACAATAAGTCTATTATTTCGAGAAACTAAATCAGATAGGCAAGATACAATTGAGCACTCGACTATTTATCTCGAGCACTCGACCTTTTAAACTCGAGCGCTCGACTTTTTAAGGCAAGCGCTAAATTTTTATCTTGCGTACTTGACTTAGTAACTCAAAACAGTAGACTTATTGTGGTATGTCACGTTTAGGATATATGACTTTTTTCGACCTAAAGTTACGCCACTATGCTTTCCTCGATGACCGTACAGGCTGTGTACCCTATGATGACGTCTACCTAAAGCCCAAAAGGACGGTGACGTTTGATGTTTGTCTGCAGTCTTGTCTTGTCGTGCCCTCAATGGTTTATTCTCTTGTTGCTTTGGCTTCTGCCAAGTCACTGAGTACCTTATTTGTGACTTTCTAGGCTATTGTTTTTTTTGTATTTATATATACACGAGCGCCTTTGTGTTTTACTTATATTGCCTATTAATGCTGTCTTGTTGGTTAGAGAATAGTTCGTGGCGGGGAT
Source organism: Cyrtodaria siliqua (assembly GCA_037043455.1). NCBI lineage: Eukaryota > Metazoa > Mollusca > Bivalvia > Adapedonta > Hiatellidae > Cyrtodaria > Cyrtodaria siliqua. The sequence goes on along the minus strand of JAWPHD010005546.1, from coordinate 110,346 downwards.
TTCTTTATTTACACTGTCCCGTTTTATTGGGTTGACAGTAGAGTAAGTGTGAGGTTTGATGCAACCTAGAACCGGGTTTAAACCCCCAGCGGCCTTTATAACACTGACCGTTCCAAGGCGGTAGCCCTATTGTCAACCGTTTTGTGTTCGTTATGTCTTATTTGGTATTTTTTTATCCATTTTTACCTCTGTTCTTTGTTTCTGTGTGTTTTTGTGGTTGAATGCTGCTTTTCTTGTTCGACTTGTTATCACGAGCACTCAACATTTTAAACCTGATCTCTCGACCTTTTATCTCCAGCGCTCGACTTAACGTTAGCTTGAAAAGAAAAGTTGTGTGTTCTAAATATTGCACCGTCGTTTTCAAAGGTCCAAGTAGGTGGGTGAGAAAGTTAAGCGCTAGAGTTTAAAACGTTGAGCGATCGAGATAAGAAGTCGAACGTTCGAGATTAAAAGTTGAGTGCTGGAGATAACTTTAGCTTAAAAATGCATGTGTCCTAAATGTACCACCGTAGTACACACAACATTTTTCAAGCTATAGTTATCTTCAGCGCTTGACTTTTTATCTCAAGTGATCAATTTTTTTTATCTCGAGCGCTCAACTTTTTATCTCGAGCGCTCGAGATAAAAAAAGTATAGCTAAAAAAACTTTGTGCTTTCGAGATAAAAAAAAAAGTCGAGTGATCGAGATAAAAAGACGAGCACTACGCTTCTGGTTGAATACAGCTATCACATCTCGACGATTTTTGTTGATAGTTTTCTGTGTTTCAAATTCGAAGCATTGAAAACAGAAATAACATGACTGTTTGCTAATTTAAGATAATCAGAAGTGGAATGTCCCAAGTATTTACCAAAAAAAAGGGTTCAAACTGTTGCTTTGAATGTGGCTCCAAAATGGCGCTGACGGATTGGTCTATGTAAAATCGGTTCAATTATTACCAAAAGGAAATAAACATTTCTAACAGAACCAATTGAAATCGAGAAAATTAACATAAAAAAACAACAAATATAAACGTAAAGATTAAATGGTAAAAGTTTTGAGCGAGAAATAAGGGTTTATAACAGCGAAAAAATAGATAAAAACGCTATTTTTGTGGAAAAAACAGTATTAAAACTCGTTTTATTCAAACAAATGTTTTTATTTCTATTTTTATTGCATTTTGCCTCTAACAGTATCAGGATTCATGCATTATTCGCCGAGAAATAAGATTTAGTCAGGTACATCATGCGTGGACTTCTAAGAGGGCGTGCGATTACCACGTGACACCGGTTTAATTTATATGTATTAATCGTTACATAGATAACAATGCATGTTGCCTATGAACAAATGAAGCAATATTTAGGAATCACACTTTGAATGTAAATATTGGACTAACCAGTAATATTACACAATACGAGTGTTAACAATTTGCAGTGAAATGGACTAACAACAATCCTGCAGATGAATTCAGCGCGTTTTCCGAAAACAAACTAAACGACCGAATACAGCATTATCTGTAAATTATCATATTTATTGGTTCGTCATTTTGTGAATCTGCTATAGCGAATACGGAGTGGGACTTGTGATCACAAATTACTAAATATCGGAGGGATAACATCAAGACGTGTATGTGGACACATCGTACTTGCGCTGTGTTTAAAATAGCATGCAAGGCCGAATAGACCTAGTACCTCGTATACGAGAGTTAAGGAAAACATAAAATGAGCAGCTATTGATACTGGAAAGGTAGGTGTAAAGCGCATAGTATTTGAAAGCTAATATATTTATTGAATTAGGAATAAAACATAATCATGACATTTCCAGCAGTTTTTTACATTGTGAAATGCATAAAGACATGTAACAACTCTTGTATCAACTCTTGTATCGACACTTGTGTGTATCGCATCAACATACACTTCTCAAAACTGCTTACTACACCGCTACGTTTTGGGTTTTTCATGGGCAATGCTAGAACTAAACCACAATAAGCAATTACAAACGACCCATGTAAACACTAAAGTCACACTTTTCATTTCTTGTTCATAAAAGTGTGACTTTAGTGTTTACATGGGTCGTTTGTAATTGCTTATTGTGGTTTAGTTCTAGCATTGCCCATGAAAAAAATAAAATGAAATGATGTAAAAATGATTGAATTGGTATTTCCTTTTTATTTTATTGAAAAACATTCAACCCATCGATATATATAACCCAAAACGTGAGCGGTGTAGTTAGCAGTTTTGAGAAGTGTAGAACATACATATTGCAATTGAACCATAAAGTCACTGTTTTCTTCGTCATGCCTGTAACCATATATGTATGTGTTTTGATGTTGGAAAGAGTCAGTTTTAGAATGTGTATTTACACAATTTAAAATGATCAATTAATATATTTTCTTAAAATCATGGTATGTATAAACCTTTTTTCTGTTAATATACTTATTATACACGCAGTTTAATATGTATTATTACTATGAGCATGATGCTTATGTTCGCTATGTAAGAGTAATGTCAAATTAAACGGCACGGCATGTAAGTGCCGCTAAGCCTTACACGTTGCAGTAATTGCAGAATGCTTTGGAGAATGCTTTGGAGAATCTTTAATAGTCGTAAGAAGCATGCTCCATAGTTTGTTTACAAGTGGACAACTTCTAAACTTACTACAACTCAGTAGTGTTAGTATTTACTGGTCCTTTGGAATCATCATTATGTGTTGCTTTAAAGTAGAAATCGATTAAGACAGTGATAGGTGGCGTGAGAGGTGTTGCATATTATAATTACTTCTCATGAACAGACTCAATAAAACAGAGTCTGCTACTTTTCTCTCTTGTTTGTGTTTGTTACTTCCAAAGGATCACCTTTTCAGTATTTATTGACATTCACACTAGCGTTTGTGTAGTGCTGTGAGGTCGCCCAGATTACAAATCAGTAGTGTTATTATTTACTGGTCCTTTGGGATCCTCACTCTCATTCTGTGTTGCTTTAAAGTAGAATATCGCTTTAGCCGGTGATAGGAGGCGTGAGAGAGATTGCATGTTTTAATTACTTCTCATGAACAGACTCAATAAAACAGAGTCTGCTACTTTTCTCTCTTGTTTGTGTTTGTTGCTTCCAAAGGATCACCTTTTCAGTATGTATTGACATTCACACTAGCGTTTGTTTTAGTGCTTTGTGACGACCGTAAAAGGTTGCCCAGACTACAAATCAGTAGTGTTAATATTTACTGGTCTTTTAGGATCCTCACGCCCATTCCGTATTGCTTTAAAGTAGAATATCGCTTAAGCCGGTGGTAGGAGGCGTGAGAGTTTTTATATGTTTTAATTACCTCTCATGAACAGACTCAGTAAACCGAGTCTGCTACTTTTCTCTTTTGTTTGTGATTGTTGCTTCCAATGGATCACCTTTTCAGTATTTTTTGGCATTCACACTAGCGTTTGTTCTGTGTTGCTTTAAAGTAGAATATCATTAAGCCTGTGCTAGGAGGCGTGAGAAGTGATTGCATCTTATAATTGCCTCTTATGAACAGATTCAATAAAACCGAGTCTGCTAATTTTCTCTCTTGTTTGTGTTTGTTGTTTCCAAGGGATCACCGATTCAGTATTTAGACAAGTTCACCGTTTGTTGTTGATCCACTGATGAAAAAGATGGTATGTTCATGTCGCTTTGATCACCTCCAAAAATAGTTTATTTATAACAACAAGAGACGGTGCATTTTTTAGAAAACCTTTTTTTTTTCCAAAAACTTTTTTTTCACCTTTGGTTTTTGAAATGTGCGTGTGATACATTTGAAAAGATAACGGTTTACCATCACAAATTTACAATGTCAGCTTAAAATGTTTGTAAAAACTGGAAATAAAAGAGTTTAAAAAACACCTTCCTATTGGAAAATTCCAATTTGAAAATCATATTTTAATATAAAAATTCCATTTGGAAATTCTAGAATTGGAATTTCTCGAATTGGAAACTCCTATGAAGATAGTATGTATTGCTAATCATATTAAGTGCATCACATGCATGCAGATGTATATCTGTTTGTATGTTATAATGTTAAAATTGGTGTCAGTGTGATAGTGTAATATGTAAGCGAGAGCTCAGCTTATTCAATTTATTTACGTCAACGTTATCGATATTGTGAATGTTAACAGAAAATAAAACAGTCGTCTAACTTTCCATCGGAGTGTAAATTTCAAATTAGTTGTTTCAGTTGAGGCCTGGGGATATCAGATGAGTTAATGTAAATATTAACGGTAATATTATATACTTATACTGGACACAAAATTCGTATCATCATCCCGTTTAGAATTGCAAATACACATACGTTAAGGTTGTAAGGACTTAATTAACATGTTATATGCAGCAGGTTCTACCAGAGGGTAGTTTCAAATTATTTGTTTTAATTAACGCCTGGGTATATCGAATGAATGTACGCAATTGTTTACGGTTATAGCATACTTTATACTAGACACAAAGTCTGTATGATCTCGTTCAGGTTGAAAAATAGCAATATGATGGCTTAAAACTTGTACCATGTATGATGTGAACAGAAATATTGACCCCCGGGCAGGAGTCAAGGCTTTACTGTATTCACTTTATAAATTGGTAGTAAACCTTATCACGTTTTATTTCTCATTCGTAATTTATATTTGAGATTTAATTTGTAGAATAACCTTTGCCGACAAACAACACATTGTATGCACAGTGCAAAGTAATGATCGACAAAACTAACATTCTGACCATCTATCTGTATGTAAATGGATTGAAAAAGCATGGAATATAAGTACTCAATATTTAACCTTTCAATCTGATTTACACATATTTTATAAGACAGAGAACACTGAAATGTCAGACTAAAAAAATACTTTAAGATATTATTGTGTTATGCGCAATGACTGATGCATTGGCTTCAACGGTTGCAGTTCTATGTTGCAAGCTTATTTGCATGAAGTGTTGTTTATATTTCATCAGAATTTGTGAGATGATTCATAGCATATTTCAACTGAACATATTTCGTCTAATTACCAGCAGATTGGTTAAAAGTAAAATAATTAAATAATACATTATATTGCATTGCTGATAATTTCCAGTATTACCCCGTCAATTTGTGGGCCGCTTAAAACATCGAGTTGTTGCCAAAGATGTGCTGAATCGAATGGAAACTAAAACATAATATCGTTATATCAAAAACGTTACCGATTTAATCACTTCCCATTCACTTATTGGATGCATCTGCATATGAATAATGCTTTTAAGGGTAGTAATATACACGTATATAAATATTAAGATATATGCATATTTATGTCGGTTAATTAATTCAACATATTCTTCTTTACCATAATACAACCAAAGACAGAGAGGTTGTGTTGAGTGTACTTACCTTTCATTTTACCAATTAATTGAACTAGCTAAGTGTATTATATCTGCATAAAATGAAACAAGTTTAATCATTCAAATACTTAATACCATGCTCTAAAATGGAAAGAGGATATTGTATCGCCTATGTCCGTCCGTCCATCCGTCTTTCCGTCCTCGCCAAAATTTCAGGTTTATGGGATACTTTAATTGTCCAGACAAGGTTTAAACTTGTTAAAAAGTTTATCAAAAGAGGTTAGGACCCTATCATTTTGCAACGTACTGCATGCTTGGTGGTGGACCCTTTTACAGTTCGACACTATGCTTTCCTATTTAATTGTACGATGACCGGACGGGCTGTGGACCTAATGATGACGCCTACCTAAAGCCCAATGGGACGGTGGCGTTTGATGTTTGTCTATGATCTTTCTTGTCGTGCCCTTAATGGTGTATTCTCTTGTTGCTCTGGCTTCTGCCAAGTCATTGAGTACCTTCATTTTGACTTTCTAGGCTATTGTTTTTTGTATTATATTTACACGAGCATATTTGTGTTTTACTTATATTGCCTATTGATGCTGCCTTGTTGGTTATAGATTAGATCATGGCGGGGATTTCTTTACAGTTCCTGTTTTAATGGGATGACAGAAGGGTAAGTGTGAGGTTTGGTGCACCCTAGAACCGGTTTAAACCCCTAGTGGCCTTTGTTGCCACTGACCGTTTCAAGGCGGTAGCCCTATTGTCAACTATTTTGTGTTTGTGATGTTGTTTGCATTTTTTTATTACTTTTACCTTCTCGTTTGTCTGTTTGCGTGTTTGTTTTTGTGTTTTGTGGTTGACTGTCGTCCTTGAATGCTGCTTTCCCTGTCCGATATTTTTGCCATTTTTTAGAGGCCTTTTTGGGTTTATGAGGTTATGCACCCTAAACATCTGGGATACTGCATCCACAGAGTGTTGATGTTGTCATGAGCCTAGCTATCCCAATATCAATTTACCCTTCAACCTATGGATTCCATCCAATAATATTGGTCTAGAGGGGGAGTTAGTGGAGGTGGTGAGGTGGGGCGGGTGAGAGAGAGAGAGAGAGTAGATATTGGCATGGATGTGGTTTCGGAAAATAATTACAGGGACATATTGAAACAAACATTGCGATACCATAAACACGAAACTATTGCTTCTACTTTCGATTGGTGATCTGTTTTATTAATACGCCAGTGTTTATTAACCATATGTGTTAGGCATCATTGCAATAGGTCCATGTGTGTTAATTTACTCGTATATTGTAATTGATCATTCAATGTAAATGTTTAATAACTCACGTAAATGTGCATAGCTGTCGGTGCTTGAGTGTGAGAATAGTAATCCGTTCAACTGATAGAGTACGTAGCGCTAAAACTGTTTTCAAAGCAAAGATGTTGCAGTGTAGTTTTATTATTAAAATATCAAAGCAAAAATGTTCCAATGTAGCTTTATTATTATAATATCAAAGCAAAGACATTTCAGTGTAGTTTTATTATTATAATAATTAATGGTAATAGCGTGAAACTCTTTCGAAAACCACTAAGAAACTGATACCGTCAACTGACGGGTGAAAAGTAGGTATAAACTCACTGCACTGACCAATCGTAAACAAATGTGGCAATAGTTTAATTGCTATTTTTGATATTATAAGTTCTAGAATAAATAGTAACGTGCGGTTACGCTAAGGTTGACCACATGAAATACGCAACAAAATACACAAGGAAATACACGGAAACAATTACTTTACTTTGTCTTCGACTGTCACTTGTTTCCCTCACAAACCGGACATGCACAGTTGCTTCCATCACGTTCATGTCGTTTTCCCTATTTATCACAAACACGTCAATACTGCTATGTTTATAAACAATGTCTTATTATCCAAGGCGGTACGATGTTTCCAGTTTGCAATATATCTGTGCGTATCTGATCACGCACAAACACTTGTGAAGTTCACTGTACTTGAAATCAGACATAGGACGTTTTTTATGGTAGGCCTATCTGACGGAACGAGCAGATATCTTATCTAACATGTCTGGCAATTCGTCGCCGTATAGTTTGATATTGTTAACGTTACTCCAGATCTTTCAAACTTAACGTGGTGGTGATTAATTATTTGATTCTATTTATCTTTTTTATTGTTGATTGTTTTTGAATGGCTGAGTTTTGTGAATGCAACATTGTTTACGAATATGAAGGTCTCACTACACACTTCGATTTTACTGTGTTGGCCATAGGCAGTAAAGTCCAATTTTCCATTCTGAATCAAGCATTTACAGTTTAAAAGTATTTTTTTGCTGCTCATAAAAATCCACAAAATCCGGTACATAGCCCACTTTTTTTTTATTGCCAGTGGTGTCAGGCACGGTACTCTTTTCGGCTTTCACTAAACAGTTTGCACTTAAATTCATACGCATTTTGAGCACCTACAAATGTGTCACATTTTGCTGTCAGTGTCGTCTAATCGCTGTTCATCCACTCTCACACTATTGTTTTCTCACCTGCAACAAGAAAAGAAAATATCCATGGGCAATTATTAAAATATCTCAAACCGAAGAACACACCCCTACTTTTTATGGTGTAAGAATCATCCTACCTACAGTCACATACAAGGGAGCTAAGTGTGTAGTGATACCTGATGTTTAAACTCATCGTATATGGTGAGGCGGTATCCCTATTATCAAAACGTTTATGGTCCTGGTGTCTATGTTACGTTTATCTATCCATGTATTTTTTGATGTCTTGAATGCGTATTTTACATGAACGACCTCTGTGAATTCAACATTTCCTGTTCGCCCTTACTATCGACATGTATGACGATGGATCGCAAATCTGGTCTAAACATTTCAGTTTCAAGGTAATGACAGGGTTATTCAAATTCTTCACACTTGACATTGACATCATTGTGAGACCTATATTTAAAATCAAATGATTTGAAATGAAGGTCAATGAGATTATAGTAGGCCTAGCAAATATACAATGTACCTTGTCGATGTTGATTGGATCATCACTGATGATGAGTTGTGCTAAATTTTGGATTAATAAACATGCGTTTGTAGTTTCGTAATAAATGAAACATTTTAACAAACCAGTTGAAAAGTTGAAAATTACTTAATCTATGATATAAAGTGTAATTGTAGTTTCAGTACCCTGTATTACGTTTGCTTTTCAACAAATCGATTAGCTGATAAAAATTAAACAGGTTCGAGTAACAAAACGCATCAATACATTATTAAACTAGGACGAATTCGATGTCACGCCATCGCAAATACCCATGTTTTCTTCTAACAGACCAATTCCCTTGACCCTGTATCCATTTTACATGCAATTGTTTTGATCGTTCTTTGATATTCAGATCAGAAATAGTACTATTTATGCTTTTCTGTACATGTAGGTATATGTATGAAACTGTAAATGAATAAAACATGTTTAGGGTATTTGTGTATTTTGAACTTTTGACCCCTATCTCAGAGTCCCACGGTGACCCTGCAGCAAATTATACTGATATTCCCAAAATCATTACATTGTATTGAGAAAGAAAATAGACAAACGTATTATTATACAGTGAAATCCTTTCATCAAAATTTCGTTTGAGATATAATATAAATTAGTTGACCCCCTGTTACCCTCCCCCAACCACCCACCCACTCCAACTCCAGGGAAGACGTCAGAATTTTAAATAATAAATCATTTGACATGCTGTGTATCTCTTGAAAAGACGACTATTATACCAGTTACATATAGTGTGCAAAAGTATGGAATCAAAGTGCTGAAGGTATTGATGGGCGGTGCTTTTTGTAAGTGTTGGAATGGATTGGAAATGGAAGTGCTGTAAATGTAACTTCCATGGTTTGTTTTTTACATTCAGTGATGTTTCAGATGATTGATATTCATTACCAATTTTATATTTAAACATATTTTAGCTAACTCATATGACCCGAATTAGCTTCCGTAGATTTTTTTCTGAGCAAGCGCTTCAGCGAGGCAAAGTATATTATACAGAGTGGAGTCTTGGTGTGGAGTCTTGGAGTGTAGTGGAGTGAATAATTGGAGTGACCTTGGAGTAAATATTTTGGAGTGACCTTGGAGTCAGATTTGGAGTGACTATTTTGATGTCCATTCCCAAACACCCCACCGATGACGTAGGAGGAAACAAATGTATACGGGCATAATTACAAAATGCAAAAACTGACCCCAAATCTCCACGCCCCGCCCACCCTGGGCCCCCGGGCAGACGTCAGAGTTTGCGAAATGATCAAATTGCTTAATATGTTGTTTACCGTTCATAGATGATCACATATACCAAGTAATGTGCACACTTATGGAAAAATGACAGTGTAATTCAATATTAGTGTATTCGACATTTTGACCCCACGCCCTCCCACACAAACACACCACTACCCTCCACAGAGGGCCTTGGGTTCGGAGCCAAAAAAAATGTTGCTCTTGCACGCCGTCATCATATGGTGAAGTCATACCCTAAGTTTGGTTGAATTCCGATTAGCGGCTTAGGAGGAGATGTGATAACGGACGGACGGACGGGCGGACGAACGGAGGCGATTTTAATGTACCTTTTTTTCAAAAACGTGGGTATAATAAACAATAAAACAATGCTTTGTCAGATACTTTCCCATGCGATCATAAAAAAACATCATTAAGTTCTTCAACGAGCAGGATATACAAGCTTTGAATTTCTTCCTAAAAAAAAACATCCACACAATATGTTTCATGCTTTCGTGGTGATTTGAGTAGTTATTACTGCAACAGTTGTTCACTATCATTATAAAAGATAAAATAGTTCTCGCTGAAGTTGGAGGCCATTAAAGGAGGGATTTGATTGATATTCACTGTGATAGAGATATATAGATTATGTCTAAGTATATTAATATCACGCACAATTATTTTTTATCATTCAGATATGTTTTGCCTTTATCCTCCCACTTTTCTATAGCATATGATAAACGACACAAATACTCAAATGCATTTCACCACTGTGACCTGTTTTACATCATGGGTGACGTTAACAACAACGTAGCATGCATTTAAAACTATACAACGTAGCATGCATTTAAAACTATACAACGTAGCATGCATTTAAAACTATACAACGTAGCATGCATTTATAATAAAACTATACAACGTAGCATGCATTTTAATGTAAGGTATAACGTTAATTGTATTAGGACGACTACAATCACTTCATCTATTATTGAAAACTCGTAGAGCATATATGTGAGCATTAAAGATAAAATACCATAATTCTTTTATTGGACTGTCTATGTTGATGGACTGTAAACCAGTCACCCAATCACTTAGCCTTTTACCAATTTGCATCACACCAAATATTGCCTGGTCTCATACTTTGCCAAAATGAAACATAAGGGCCCAGTTGATCAAAGATCGGTTAACGTAATGTACTTTGGAAGTATACACCATCTAAAGATTAAGCTAACCGATCTTCCAACATTTAAAGCATGCAGAATACTTCTGTGTTTGTAAAACTTTAAATAATTACGCTAGGGAACATTTCTATAGGCTGCTGTTTACTGGTCCTTTGGTATCACCGATCACAATATATGTGACCTTGAAGAGAATACCGCTAAATCCGGTGCTAGATGGCGTGAGGGGTGCTGCTTTGTACATTACCTCTCATGAACAGATGCAATAAAACAGAGACTGCTATTTTATTATCTTGGGTGTAAGGATCTCGCTTGACAATATATATGTAAATTCTAACAAGATAAGTCTCCTCTGTCCCTATGTATGTCATCCTTGAAGTATTCTACACATAGGCAAGAGATGTTCAACTTAAAGCGTAACACTTTCGTTTAGTAACTGAATCAAATATCTCCCCGAATATGTTCCTTGTAGTTCCAAGCATAATGATTCCTTCAATTTAAAACAATATGACTTGATAGTAGTATGTGCTTCCTATTTGTCTTGCATTTGTATTTTTGAAAAAGGGTAGATAATGATGTTTTAAACACTAGTGAGTGTTTAGTGCTTTGTGGCGGCCGATAAATCGCCCAGACAACAAATCAGTAATAGTATTACTTACTGGTCTTTAGGATCATCCAGCCCAATATTTGTGGCTTTAAAGTAGAATACCCTAAGAGGCGTAAGAGGTGTTGCACTGCATTACCTCTCATGAACAGGCTCAGTAAAACAGAGTCTGCTACTTTTATCTCTTGTTTGTGTTTGCTGCTTCCAATGGATCCCATTTTCAGTATTTATTGAAGTAAAAATATTGAATTATATAATTAACTGCAATATGATTTGTTTGTTAAAAAGTGCTCATATATTGTAGTTTAAGGTTATATTAGTCTGATATGTCCATATGTAAAAGGACAGAAGTGGAATATTCATTGTTTCTATGTGTCGATTTTTCAAGATTTCAGCGCAAATAAAATTCGACTTTGAAAATTATTAAATTGATGAAATGTTCTAGTCCGAAACATCAGCTGAAGGAATTGTTATGATTTCCTCTTCTGTAAAAAATAAATTTCATTCCTTTCTTGTAAGAAAAGAGAGACACGTAAAATCTTTTTTATATAACTTAAGTTTTAAGGGCAAACACTTACACATTTGCAATGATGGAAACATAGAAAAATTACCAAATATATTGTTATAATATGATAAGTGAAAATACAGACACAATAACCACGATACATCTTCCTATTTTTTTCTTACACAATAGGAATAAAAATGCTTGTATTTGGTTAATTTATAAAGTCGTCGGTAAGATACGAGCAAAATGTACTATTATCTGTCAATTTCTAAATATTGGGAGACAATTCGAACTTTTAATTCAACATTTGTATAAAAAAAAATGACAATGGACCTTTGGAAACGGCCGAGCACGACACATACGAAATATTGCAGTCTCGGTTTGATTGAGACTGTTCATGAGCGTTAGTGAAATATGCTAGCTACCGCTTACGCCCTCTAGCCCCGGGTTGAGCAGAACTCAATATTCATAAAATCAATAGTACACAATTTTAACCATCTCGAAGATGGCATGCCTACGGCGGTGGACATGGAGTTATATGCTTCCCCATGTCGTAGGGCGTAAGGTCCCAGTATCTAATAAAATTAAATGCCCCGAAGAACTTGCATTTGTTCAGTCATCAATAGTAAGTATTAGAAAAGTTCAAAACACAATATGTTTACATATAACTAACTGTTGATAATATTCCACCAATGATATATTTAAACATTTGGTATAATAACGAAGAACACCCGAAACTCAAAGTTTTATTTAATTATACACAAGGAGATTTAATGTCAAAATTATACTGGATTAATAAATCGAGGTCCGAATTGTATTGCTTGCTACAGTAGCAAGATTGCCGTATGTCCCTGTAAAGCAATGTTTCGTTCTTAAACGTCAAATATATTAAAGTTTTTTAATTTTTTTATTTGCGGTACTCATTTCTACATGAAGCAAATAAGAAACGCAACTCGAGAATTTCCGCTAGATATTGTATGTACAATATGCTGCTGTTAATCGAATGATAAATGGCTACGTAAGACCTTTCCTTTCGAAAAAAGAGACTAAAACAACACATAACACAGCAAATAGTATTCCGTCAAAGTTTCAGTATTGACCGAGTACATGTTTGGTTTAAGCACGTGAGCAAATTTAGGATGCAACATTTTGCAAACTCTTAACGTTAAATGGCTCAATTGTTCAACGAGGAGCTTCAACATTTATGCATTTCTTGCTACGAAGTGTACTGTGTGATTAAAACGTCTACAACGTCACAGTTGTGTCCTTTCTCAAACTAACTGTAACTCTTTTTTTTAAAAAACATCTTGGGATTTCTTTTGAATATTATGTGGAATTAAGTGTGCAGTATATGCAATATATATAGCGGAAATTCCTGAGTTGCGTTTCTTTTTCGCTTCAGTATATGTGTTTATATATAGTCTGAATGATATTTTAACCATATGTACACTGCTAACGTTTAATTGATGATACGGTATACATTTATATAACAGATATCTTTACTATGAATGCTTTTTTAACACCATTCGATGTTTCGACTCTGAGCACTAGATGACGCGTATATGTACAAGTACCGCATGTACGACTGAGTTCATTTCTTTCAAAACATCGTATGAAAAGACAACACTGTATTTTGAACATCGTCATCAAATAAAATGGAAAACGAATGATTAATTTGAGAATCGGAATACATTCAGTCACTGCTTTAAAACCGTGTTTTAGTAAAGACGTAAATTAAATTGTTTAGCCCCTCTTAAAATTAGGAAACTTATACGTGTCGTCTATGTGTATATATATTTATATAAAAGTAATAACACAATCCAAGAATATCGATGAAGCAATGGATGCTTCCAGAAATAGACGCTTTGCGTCAATGAAGTTTAATTGGTGAAGATAAAGCGTGTTTGTTAGATAATATAACCCCGATATTAGAAGAGAGACATTGATAATGTGAGTAATGATTGTGGGATTAAATGATAAAATAAATGGAAATTTCTGTTGGTTTTCAGTATTCAATTCAGGATTAAACGGTAGCAATCTCCGTGTTATATAGACTAAGTATAACTCGTACTCAGACTTTTCTGAACATTCAGATGATCTACACAGGAGGAGATAATCCCTTTATCTCTTTAAATGTGGTTAAAGTACAAAAGCAATTGCGTATTTTGGCAAATAGGTGGGAGTTAAAATTAAAACCAAGTACTATGTGTCAGCTGTTAATACATTTGAAGGCTATATTTTAAATTGTAGTCGTGAAGCCTGTGGTAATACATCGATATAAATAGAAATAGGAATATCACAGTCTTTAATTGATATAGATGTGATCTATTTACTTCGGAAAGTTGGAATCTGACGGGTTTCCTGACCATTTTATAAAATGTAATGAGGAAATTCACGGTGCGTTTCCTGAATAAGAACGGATAATCACCTCGTTTCTTCGAAAATAAAATGGAGCTGGAAGACGACGAGTGTCAAGAAACTGAGGAAAAGCCGATAACAGTACCGTAAGTTCATTTCATTGTTACTTCCACGGAACACTAGTATGTGCTAGATTTAACTTTATAGCTAAATAAACTAGAAATAATATGTCATTTTCGCAAAATAAACATTTGAAATAGTGCACTTCTGTGCGAATTTCGGTATTGACAATAATTAACCAAAACAGTTATATTAATTGTACCATTTTGTATGCCTTTGTATTAGAGGATAGATACATTAGCATCCATAGTTGCGTTATGAGTAAACATGAAGTGTTTTACGTTTGTATTATGATCAATCTCATTAAAATCATATCCTAATTACGCTTTGATACTCTCCGCTATTGGATCGGACTACATTGCATTTGAGGTTACGTCCGATCACCTTTCATCTAATCAATATTCATGAGACGATCAAATAAAATTTAACCAATGAAATCCCGCGTTTCATAATCAGTTCAGATGATGTTCGAGTGAACTGGACAAACAAAACTCCACATAAAACATATGTATATTCGAACAAGATAAAGACGCCGTGTGTTAATGCAGTGGATTGCACGATAAATTCAAAAAAATGCACTAAATGGCATGTGTTTTAAAGCAAATACGCGGACAACAAGGAACCTCACCTTTTATCCAATAGGACACCCAATAAAAAGCTGCCTTTGTCATTGCAATACAAACGATATCATCTGAAACAGAACATGATTTAAACGTCATTTATAATATATTTAAGTCTAATTCATGTATTATCTGATTCAGAATGTGTGTTTTGTTTAATGCCTTTTATCCTTTAACCGGCCTGCCATTTCGCAGGCTTTGAGCCGGTAATAACCGGATTGTTTATGCGTTTACAAGCTTACGGGTATTTTTGTTAAATTGTCTGCTTTTCGTACATTGCATTAGTACCAAGTTTTACGAAAATACCAACACGTGTATGCAATACACGCGTCCGAATCTAATCATTTTCACATGTGATATACGGCTTGAAATCGAAAGTAATGAATTGAATTGAATTGGATTTTATAGTCGCACCAACAGCTACGGTCATATGGCGACTTTCCAGCTTCCATTGGTGTAGGAAGACCCCAGGTGCCCCTCCGGGCAATTTTCGTGCTCGGGCGGATACCTGGGTAGAACTACCGACGTTCCGCAAGCCAGCTGGATAGCTTCCTCACATAAAGATTCCTAGGTCCCTGAGGGATCGAAAGTAATGAAAAATATACCAAATGATGTTTATAGCTGAGGCGCCGGAGTTGTGCCGACAAGGGGATCGGTAGCCCCCCCCCCCCCCACTCCCCCCCCCCCCCCCATATTTCCTCAAGGAACCAATTCTCTCACCTCGCCTTAAAAAGTGCTGTTTACAATATTTTACTTATAACAACGTTACGTACGTTTGCATTGAAATATAGACTTTGTCGTCGATTTCTACAATGGTCACAAGAACAGCATGATTAACTACGAGTTTAATTATTTGCAACTTAAAATCGAAAGTAATCATTCCCTGTTGTGTCACCGAAAAATTATCAATAATACCAAATGATGTTTATAACAGAGGCGCCGGAGCTGTGGCGGCAAGGGCAGCGGTCGCCGCCCCAATAGTTCGGAAAGGAACCAATTTTCGGCAAAAGTGTCACTACTTTTCTTAAAAATTGAAGTTTACAATATTTGTTTTATAACACCGTTACGTAAACTGCGAACTATTATTTTACGTTTGCACTAATATAGCGACTTTGTGGTCGATTTCTACAACGGTGACCTTGAAAAGGCAACCCTAAGAACTCTTAAAAGTCCATCTAAACGGCACGGTCAAGGACATCAACAACGTAACGGTGCTGAGCGTTAATTACTATCAGACATGAAGCCAGCATCTCGTTTTATGTTTTCCGATATAGTGACAGTTCTTAAACTCATTCTAGTGATGCAAGCGACGAAAGCCACTAGTGAAGGTCTTTATCCGCTCTGTGCAGACTGAAGACATACCTGCGCATAAGCATGACACAGAAACGCCTAAATAGCATGATGACTCTTCACGTGCACCGAGATGCCACCACCGACAATAACTGGTAATAACTCATGAATATGAATGAATCACGTGTGAAGTAGTTTCAAATCGACGAACACCCCAAAAGTCTGTATATAAGGTAGAAATCGATGCGTAAAATATCACATTTTTATTTAGCCTTCGTACAGATTACTTTGATAAATATGCGGATTCAGAATATATGTGATAAAAAAAAAATTGCCCGGAACGAGATTTGAATCACAGACGTTGCGCTTTAAAGTTTTGATGGATGTACGTTTAACCACTAGACCACAGCTATTTATTGGTATGTTGTAACATTTGTAACACTAAATAGGCATTACGTTATAACTAGAGCACACACAAACTCATCAAGCGCTAAATAACAAATCGAGATATGGGTGTTTTGAGGCGGAATATTAGTTTCATATTGATAGCATATAATATCACACCAGGCAAGACAAGATGGGCTATATATTTATTGATTCATCTTGAGCTGCGTTCAAATAGTTCAAATAGTTCAAATAGGTTAAGTTATTTTGCCTTTTAATAAATGGTAGTTAGTATACAATTTTCTCAAGAAGCGTTATGGCTAAGTGGATATAGCACCTGACTTGAAAGTCGTGTGTTCGAGTCACAAAAGAGGCAATTTATTTTCTTCTGTAAATCATAATGTTACCTATGTACAGGTACGATGTGCACTGGTCGATGTTTATACAATAAATGATGTCCTACGTTGTATTCGCTCGCTTAAATACCCGATTTCGAGATGAGCTGGTGAACATGAAGTTAAAAATTAAAGACAAGCTTTAACCATCGTTTTTCATTATGAACAGTTAAGCTGTGCATCTTGCCATTTGATTTTTTTAGTACATGTATGACATTTTGTTATGTATGGAGAAATTAGACAAGCACATATTTTTTCTTTTATGACATTGATACACGTAGTAGTATTTGTATACTATTACTTTGCGATGATGCAAATAGTAACTATTATATTAATAATACATATTTCTTTTATATTTCATTTTCTCATAATTAATATGCACGATAAAGTCCTCAGAATTCACCAGAATGCGTCATTTACCGGGTAATTTTGAAAATAATTATTAACACCCTCTCACATCCACCACCTTCATCGTCCCATTATTTAACTACTCCGGCGCCTCTGTATAATGTTTGCACTGAGACTATTACACACCCGATGAAATAATCAGAACAAAAAAAAAGAAACCCATCGTATTTTGGTGTAGTACTGTATAAATTAGGTGCCGCTATCCAGGACGATTATGTGCCTCGATCAAATGCGTAAATTGTAAGATTTTTCACTGCAGCAAGAATGTTCTATACTTAACTATTATACGGAACATTAAATAATAAAAGTCGATTAAATGAACTCAAAATGAAATTTAAACACGTATATAAACTAATGAAAAAATCATTTAAAATGATCAAAACTCGCCTTTGCCATGCAGAATCGTTTTTTTATATTAGTGGGCAAATGCAATGTCAAGGAGTGATGTTTTCGCAATGGTTTAGTCGTTTTGATTGACAGGTTGTGTGTAAATTACAACAGCGCGCGCGTAAAATTTAGTAGACCATGGTATAACTACCGAATCTGTCATTTATAGCACGGCTGAAAAATACCGGCATTTATAGAGAAGTAAAGATAAAGCATATTATACAGTGTAACACGCGATCTTGGATTTCGATGACTCAGGTCCTATTCCAACGACCCGCTCCATCATAAGCATGATTTGTTTAGTAAAACCGTACACTATATTTGTTCCAGCTGCCGTGGCATGTACACGTCATTGAATGAATATGATTACTTTTATGTAAATTGTGTCAGAAAACTAGCGACAACGTCTAAGTATATGAATTCGAAGCGTAGTTTTGTTTCAATGTCACTCAGCTGTATTTGCCGTTTTCACCAGTCCTCGATGTGTTTAGTATGACATATGATACATGTACTCGTCCACACAGCGACACATACGTCGTTATGCCGGTTACATTTCCAACTATATTATCAGAAATTGTTATGGAAGTTGAACAGGAAATCTAGTATTCAAAGGTCACAGTCTCCTAAAAACGAAACGAATAGCAACAAACAACACTGGCAAGGATAAATGCAAGGCAATGCAAGTAATGACTTTGCAATTTGTTATCTCATCGCTCGTAATTAATAGCGCACAAACACATTTTATAGGTTCTATTAAATACATTATTCTCTCTTAAAAAGAGATAACGAGCATGCGTGTATTATATTCGCATTGTAAACATGTCGTATATAAAATATCCGATATTCTTGAAATATATCATTCTCCCGCAAGTACATGTGTAAAATATTTGACAACAGTATGTATTTTTTGAATAACTATTATAAAATTCAAAATGTCGGAATAAAGCAGCATTGATACAACATGTGTTCCAAGGTTAAGATAACCTATCACATATAGTATTAATTAAACTAAATTTGCAACTATAAACTCTACATATAATAACAAATAACTGGGCCAATACGAAATCGCTTAATAAATCACATCATATTAGTAATAAACTATGCAAAGTGGAAGTACTCCAGAATAAAATGAGCTCATCGTAATTGAGTTAGATTGCGAGCGTGTTTTGTTGTAATCAAATGCATTATCTCAGAGAATCCGATGTTATGATTTATTATTGTTATTAGTTAGAATACATTTGGGAATATAAGAAAATATTACCAGCTACATACTAAAACTATATACTAATATCTGCTGGCATTTGTTGATTACTCTAAATGCTTTTAACATGTAAACGTCGAACAGGAAATGTGTCATTCAAGGACCAAAGTCAATAATGAATTGTGTTTTACGGCACGTAGACACATAAATTGGTCATATTGTGCGCAAACCTGGACCACAGTCAAGCAAAAACAGACCACAGTCAAGCAAAAACAAAACACCAGCTAGGATAAATAGGAGGCATTGTATGTGACATTACAAAAATAAAAGGGTTGACCTTTAGAAATTCCGGGAAAGATCACCAGCTACTAATTCGAAAATCAATCTATAAACAGTATAAATTATTTGTTTTTGAATGTGTAGCCAAACAGTATACATATTAAATGAAAGCATTGAGATAATATAACAGTCGAGAAAAAGAGAGAATATATATAACAGTCAAAAAGAAAAACAACTAATGTCTTTCTTTTGCACAACCTACTGCCAAGTCGAATATTGATACTTCTACTGTCTTTTGACATTCAAGTAGATATAAAAGTCGAACAGTACATGTAGCAGTCAAGGTTCCCAGCCTACCAGAAACAAGCACAGCAACAGCACAAACAATAATTACAAACTTTACGATGAATAAAAGGCAAGATATGACATCACACACATAAAATAGTTGACAATAGGGCTACCGCCGCGGACCGGTAAGTGGTTAGATAAGGCAGCTGAGAGTTTAAACATCCTGTTAAACAACATATTCAAGGGTGCACCAAACTTCACTCATCCTATTATCATCTCAAGTGTAAATCTCCAGTAGGTTATATTCTCTAACAAACAAGGCAAAATTAATATGCAATATAAGTATAACACATGAATGATCAAGCTCTAATTACGCGAAAATACAATCTCCAGGACTTAACGTTACGATTTTTAGAATATGCAAATGTCGAAATTCGAACGGTTTTGCATTAATAGAGCCCAGCCATCCAACAACATTTAAAACAACTTTCACGTAGAAATATAACAGAACAGACAGTTCGAGGGTATAACATCTATGTCCAACCCTTCCATGTTTGCGACTTCTTACATTTTGCTGTATATGGACATAGATATACTACATTCGAACGTTCTGTGGCAAAACGAGCCGCTTGGCGTTTATAACGGGCTCTAGAGTGCACCAAACGCTTACCCTGATGTTATTCCGATGAATAAATATGTTATTTATTGCAATTGCAATTGCTGGGGTTGTATTTTAAGTGCTCTTCATGTCGCTTTGTTAATTTCATTTTGCCGTATAAATGTATTAAATCGTTAGAGCGTTCTATTTTATGATCGAAACAGTTCTTCGAGCTACCGATGGATTGAGGTTGTAAGCTTCTAATTAGCAATGCATTGACGATATAGCAATCACTTATACTCGAAAAATCAAACGGTTTTCATATTTCGCTATCAGTATAATTACTATCATTCTCTTTCTTGTATTTTCGTATTTATTAGAATTATTTCTGTTTATGGTTCACTGTTCCGCAGCTTCGCTGTCAGGTTTCATTTATATGTATTACTCGTTACATAAATAACAATTCATGTTGCCTATGAAGCTATCTTTAGGAATCACACTTTGTATGTAAATCTGGGATTAACTAATACAATTACACACTACGACTGTTAACATTTTGCAGTGAAATCGACTAACAAAATTCCTGCAGACGAATTCGGCACGTTTTACGAAAACAAACGAAACGACCGAATTAGGCATTATTTGTAAATTACCGTATTTATTGGATCGTCATTTTGTGAAGCTGTTATAGCGAGTACAGAGTGGGATTTGTGATCACAAATTGCTCAATGTTGGAGTGAGAACATTAAGACGTATATGTGGACACATCGTGCCTGCGCTGTGTTTAAAATAGCACGCAAGGCCGAATAATGCTAGTATAAGAGTGTTAAGAAAACAATAACATGAGCAACTGTTGATAGTGAGAAGGTACGTGTAAAACGCATAGTATTTAAAGACTTATACATTTATTTAATTAGAAATAAAATGTAATCCTGAAATTTCCAGCAGTGTATACGTTGTGAAATCTATTATGATATACTGGAAACAACTGTTTTATCTTTTCCTTTTATGTATCCCACAACATAGAACTTCTAAAGTGTATTTGAACCATAAAGTGAAAGTTTTCTTAGTAATGCCTTTGACCAAATATTGTTGTGTTTTGATGTTGAACATTTCACTACACCATGTACTCTTGAAGGTTTATCAAAAGAGAGTATGACCCTATCATTTTGCAACGTACTGTATGCTTGGTGGTGGACCCATTTACAGTTCGCCACTATGCTTTCCTCTTGATTGTGCGATTACCGGACTGGCTGTGAACCCTAGGATGACGTCTACCTAATACCTTCTTTGTGGCTTTCTAGGCTATTGTTTTTTTCTGTTTTTATATATAAATGAGCATCTTTGTGTTTTACATATATTGCCTATTAATGCTGCCTTGTTTGTTAGAGAACAGTTCATGGCGGGGATTTCTTTATTTACACTGTCCCCTTTTATTGGGTTGAAAGTAGGGTAAGTGTGAGGTTTGATGCACCTTAGAACCTGGTTTAAAGCCCCAGCGGACTTTTTTTGCCACTGACCGTTCCAAGGTGGTAGCCCTATTGTCAAACCTTGTGTGTTTGTGATGTCTTATCTGGCCTTTTATTCATCTTTAAATTTGTTCTTTATTTCTGTGTGTGTTTGTGGTTGACTGTCGTCCTTGAATGCTGCTTTTCCTGTTCGATTTTTATATCTGTATTAGACATTTGAATATGTGTTTACACAATTTAAAAAAATTAAATAATACATTTTCTTAAAATCATGGTATGTATAAAGTTTTAGTTATATTTTTCTGTTACCATATTTATTATACACGTTATATTATATATAGTTACTATGAGCATGATGCTTATGTTCACTAATTAAGAGTAATGCAATTTATACGGTACAGCATGGAAGTAGCGCCTTACACGTTGCAGTAATGCAGAATGCTTCGGACAATCCTAAGTGACCGTAAGAAGCACGTTCCATAGGTTGTGTACATTCAAGTGGAGAACTTATAAACTTAGACAAGTTCATCGTTCGCTGTTAGTCCACTGATGAAAATGATGTTGTCATGTTGATGTCGCAATGATCACCACCTGCAATAGTTTGTTTATAGCATAGTAAGTGTGTGTGTTAAGTGTGTTTTGCTTTTCACCGGGTGTGTTAACAGAGGATAAACAAGGCACCTAACTTTGCACCGGAGGATACGTTTCAAATTAGTTGTTTCAATCAAGGCCTGTGTTTATCGGGTGATTTAATGTAGTTATTTGCGGTTATATTTATACACTTATACTTGACACAAAGTCGGTATCACCCCGTTTAGATTGAAAATAAAAACGTGTTAATGTTATCAGAACTTAACGGTTATATGTGTCAGGTTCTAACGGAGCGTTGTTCCAAATTAGTTTAACGCCTGGGTATATCTCATTCACACTAACGTTTGTTTAGTGCTTTGTGGTGGCCGTAAAAATACGACACGACTACAAATCAGTAGTATTATTGTCGTACTGGTCCTTTGGGATCATCAAAGAGTATGATAATGGACCTTTGGAAACGGCCGAACACGACACACACAAAATATTGCAGTCTCGTAATAACATGATTGTTCATGAACGGTAGTGCAATATGTTAGCTACCGCTCACGCCCTCTAGCCCCGGGTTGAGCAGAACTCGATATTAATAAAATCAATAGTACATAATTTTAACCATCCCGAAGATGGCATGCATATGGCGGTGGACAGAGAGATATTCCTCCCCCATGTCCAGCGGCATATGGTCCCAGTATCTAACAAAATACTATGCCCCTAAGAGCGAAATAAACAAAATAAAATTTAGTTGGGAGCAGCGGTCAAGCCTAATATATGTGGCTTTAAAGTAGAATATCGTTTAAGCCGGTGCTAGGAGGAGTGAGAGGTGTTGCATTCGACATTACCCCTCATGAATAAATAAATAAAATCGAGTCTCTTGTTTGTGTTTGCTGCTTCCAAGGGATCCACATTTCATTATTTATTAATGCAATTGTTTACGGTTATAGTATACCTTTATACTGAACACATAGTCTGTATCATCCCGTTTAGGTTAAAAAATAACAATATTAAGGTTTAAAAATTGTTAAGGTTTCGTAAATAAGGACATGCGGTTTATATGAATGTTCATATTATTATTATAACACCTCATTCAACGTGGTGTAACTGATCATATGTATTGAATCGTCACTTTTTTTACAATGCATACTGTCTACAGTATAGTATGGATGCCGGTGAGGGAGTCGAGGCACACCACCACGCTTACACTGTATAACGTGGCAGTAAAATTATTACATTTTATTTCTCCTTCGTAATTTACACTTAAGAATTCATTTGTAGAACAAGCTTTAGCCGACAAATAACATACTTTAGTGCAAAGTAATGATCGGTACAAATAACGTCTGGCCATCTATAAGTAAATGGATAAGAAAGCATGGAATCATTACGTGGTCCGAGTATTAATTTTCATACCCCATCTAACCCCTTCTCCAAGAATCGAAAACTGGGTTGACTGGGGGTATGAAATAAAAACTTAATTTCGGCTTAAAAAGTCTGCATATTGTGAAATTAAACCTTTAATAGGTAATCTTAAATATGTTATCGCAGGTTTTCTTTAAAAAAAAATAAACGTGTTTTATTGTAGAAATATCCGTTATAAACTCCTGCTTATATAAGCTTTCCCATCGCTTTATGGAATTAAGATGGTACCACATAATGAGACAGAAAAGGCCTTTAAGATAGTATTTTGTTATATACAATGACTAATGTATTGGCTTTAACGGTTAGCGTTCTTTGTTGCAAGCTAATTGGCATGATGGGTTGTTTATATTACATCATAATTTGTGAGATGATTTATAGCATATTTAAATTTAACACATTACTTCTAATTACCAGCAATTTGGTTAAAAGTAAAATAACTAAATAACCAATTTCATTGCTTTGCTGATATTTTCTTTTATTAGCCTGTCAATTTTAGGCCTCTTGAAACACCGAAATGTTGTCAAATATTTTTGTTGAGTTGATTGGAAACTAAAGCATAATAGCGTAATATCAAAAACGCTACTGATGTAAGCACTTGCTTCACTTACCATGCACATTTCGCATGCATCTGCATTTAAATACTGCTTTTAAGAGTAACACTATACACATATATAAATATTAAGATATTCGAATATTGATTTCAACATCATCTTGTTTACCATAATACAACCAAAGGCAGAGAGGTTGCGTTTAGTGTACTTCCCTTTCATTTTACCAATTAACTGAACTATCTAAGTGTTTAACATCTCGATGATGTACATACAACACAACAATTGTAATCATTCCAATACTTATCACCAAGTTTTGAAAAAGGAAGAAGATATTAATATCGACTCTGTCAGTCCTTCCGTCCGTCTTTCTGTCATCGTCAACATTTCAGGTTTCGGGGCTGGTTTTATGAGGTTAAGCCCCCTAAACACCTGGAATACTGCATACATAGAGTGTTGATGTTGTACTGAGCCTACTTAACCAATATCAGTTTAGCCTATTAGCTGTGGATTCCATCAAATCGTGTTGGTCTAGAGGTGAATTAGGGGTGGGAGAGGTAGGGGCGAGAGATAGGGAGTATATATTAGCATGGATGTGGTTTTGGACAACAATTACAAGGAAATATAAAAACAAACATTGCGATAGCACAAACACAAAAGTATTTCTTCTACTTCAGAATGGTGATCACTAATATGGATTTTATTAACACGTCCAATGTTTATTAACCATGTCTGTTATACATCATTATAATACGAGTCACCAATTAGATCCCATTTCACGAAAGAAAGTTCTACTTGTATAGTGCAATTGATCATTCAATATTAATTAATGACTCACGTAAATGTGCTTAGCTGACGGTGTTTTAATGTGGGAATAGTAATCCGTTTAACTGATAGTGTATGTAGCGCTCTGATCGTATTATAAATGTTATAAATAGTTTACATTGTAGCTGTAACATTATAATGGATGATGACAATATCTCTAACGTCTTCAGATTGGCGGATGAAAATATTAATTAGTTTAACTGAGAGAGTATGTAGCGAGCTAGTCGTATTATACATATTATCAAAGCAGATACGTTCCAGTGTACATGGTGTAGCTTTAATAGTGATAATGACTGATGGTAATAATGTGAACGTCTTTTGAAAACCGCTATAAAATTAATACTGTCCATTAACTAATGAAAAGTAGTATCCACTGAACAATTGTCAACACATTTGACAATATGTTAACTGTTATTTTTGAGAATATAAATTCTATAATAAACGTGCGGTAAGGTTGGCCACATGAATACGCAACAAAATACACAAAGAAACACACGGAAACAATTACCTTACTTTATCTTGAAATCTGACGACAATCGGGTTGGGTTTTCGGGTCAGAAAACCGTCTTTGACAGTCACTTGTTCCCGTCATGAACCGGACATGCACAGTTTCACGTCAATACTTCTACGTTTATTAACAATTTCTTATTGTTCAAGGTGGCAAATTGTTTACAGTTTGCTATATATCTTTGCTTATTTGACCACGCACAATCACTTGTGAAGTTCACTGTCCTTGAAATCACACATAGGAAGGCTTTTTTTTATGGTATCTGACGGAACAAGCAGATATGTTGTCTAACATGCCTGTCACTTCGTCGCCGTATATAGAGTTTAATTAACATTGTTGAAGTGATACGGGAAATAATTTCTGAGTGAGAAAGATTCTTGCGATATATAAACGAGTGAGTTTTCGCACGAGTTTCTATATCGCAAGAATATTTCTCACGAGTGAATTATTTTCCGTATCACGACAAAAATGTTAATTAAACTATATAATATATATTCTGTGATGAATTTCATTCCAGTCGTCTTTTGACACAAGTATTCCTTCTTTTGTCACTCCTTTGGCGATAGAGCGGAGTAGTATCATGAAGTCAATTCGTGACGTAATATCGTGACGTCTATCGTTTAGTTCATAACATTTGGCTACAGTGCTATCTTGCACACTAGGCGAGATAGCATAGTAGAGGAAGGGATATGTTATAGATTTTCTCAAACTGGGAAATTTCTATAATTCATCACAGAATATATATTATAGTTTGATATTGAACTTTATTCCAGGTCCTTCAAGCTGTATGTCGTGGTGGCTATTTCTTTGATTGTATTTATCTTTTTTATTGTTTGTTTTTGAATACATGTTCTTGGATGTCAGAGTGCAACACTGTTTACGAATATGAAGTTTAAACTCATCGTATATGGTGAAGCGGTACCCCTAATATAAAACCTAATTGTCGTATATATTACGTCTATCTATCCCTGTATTTCTTTTTGTTTTGAACGCGTATTTTACATGACCGACCGCTGTAAATGCAACATTTTATGTTCGACCTTTCTATCGACATGTACGACGATGACTCTCAAATCCGATCTGGACAATTGAGTTTCAAGTTAATGACAGGGTGATTCAAAATCTTCAATTTTAACACTTGACAATACTTAACTTGTGTTACCTATTTTTAGAAGCTAATGATTTGAAAATTACTTAATCTATGATATTAAAAGTTATTGTAGTTTCCGTACTCAGTATTACGTTTTCATTTCTTCAAATCGACTAGCTGATAAAAATGAAATAGGGTCGAGTAACAAAACGTATATATACATTAATAAACTAGAACTATAATTCGACGGCGCCGACGTTTTCTTCACGCAGGTTAATTCCCTTTAAACCTGTATCCATTTTACATGTAATTATTTTGCTCGTTCTTTGATACTCAGATCAGAAATAGTAATATTTATGCTTTTCTGTATACATGTATGACACTGTAAATGAATAAATCATGTTTACGGATTCATGTACTTGAACTTTTGACCCCAATCCCAGAGTCCCATGGTCATCCTGGAGCAAATTATACAGCTACGAGGTATTCCCAAAATCACGTTTTATTGAGAAAGAAAAGTATAGGCATTTTGAACCTCATGACGCCCCTAACAACCACCACCGCCACCCCCTTCCCACTATCACCACCAGCACAACACACACACAAACACACACACACACACACACAGGAGAAAAACTTATTATTAGACACTGTAATCCCTTCATAAAAATAATCGTTTGAGACATAATTAAAAAGATAATTGACCCATTGTTCTCAACCACCCACCCACTCCAACCCAAGGAAAGACGTCAGAGTTTTAAATAATAAATCATTTGACTTGCTGTGTATCTTTTCATAGACGACTATTACACCATTAATGTGCAAAAGTATTGACAAATGACACTGTAACTGAATTATTAGTGTGTTTGATGCCCCTTACCCCAGACCGCTGTGTATCTTTTTCATAGACGACTATTATACCATTAATGTGCAAAAGTATTGACAAATGACACTGTTACTGAATTATTAGTGTGTTTGATTCCCCTTACCCCAGACCGCATCGATGACTTAGGAGGAAACAAATGTATACAGTGTCATTTGAGATATAATTACAAAAGAAATGACCCCAAATTCTCCGCCCCACCGGGCAGACGTCCTAGTTTGCGAAATAATGAAATCGTTTGATATCTTCATGCTGTGGTTTGTCTTTCTTAGATGATTACATATACAAAGTTGTATGTAAAAATATGGAAAAATGACAGTGTAATTGATTTTTTCGTGTGTTTCACAATTTGACCCCACTGAGGGCCCCTGATTCGTAGTAATATTGTTGATCTTGCACGCCGTCGTCATATGGTGAATTCATCCAAAAAAAATTCGGCGGTTTAGGAGGAGATGTGGTAACGGACGGACAGACTGACGGACGAACGAAGGCGATTTTAATATACACCGGTGTTTTTTTTTTAAAAACGTGGGTTTAATAAACAATAAAACACTGCTTTGTTAGTTACCTTCCCATGCGATCATAAAAACACATTATATAATACACATTTATTAGTCTTAAGTTCTTTAACGAGCTGGAAATACGAGCTTAAATTCCTTCATAAAAACATCAGCACAATATGTTTTACGCTGTCGAAGCCATTTGATTAGTAACAGTTGTTCACTATCATTATAAAACTCTGTTTCATCACAAGCTTCCAGCTTAAGATGGTTGCCATTAAAGGAGGGATTTACTTGATATTCACTGTGATAGAAATATATCGATTATGTCTAAATATATTAATATCACGTGCATTTTTTTATCATTCATACATGTTTTGCCATTGTCCTTTCACTTTATCTATAGCGTATGGTAGACGACACAAATACACAAATACATTTCACCACTGTGATCTGTTGTACATCATGGGTAACGCTAACAACAACGTAGCAAGCATTTTAACTGTAAATGAAAGATGCGCGCATGTTTCAAAATGAGAGTCTAATAGCGAAAAAAAAGTATGGTATAACGTTGATTTTATTAGGACGACTAAATGTATACAGTAACTTCATGATTATTAAAATTAGTAGAACATATATGTAAGCATTAGAGATGAAATACCATAATTCATTCATAGGAATGTCTGTGTTGGTGGACTATAAAGCAGTCACCCAATCACTTAGCTCTTTACCAATTTACATCACATCATATATTGCAGGGTCTCATACTTTGCCAAAATGAAACATTCAGGCCCAGTTGTTAAAATATCGGGTAACTTAACCGAGCGTTAAGTCAAAATTTCAAACCTCTCTGAATTTCCGATAGATGAATATTTCAAACAGGTATTTTGCATCTGAAAGCATTTAGTTTAGACGAAATTCCAATTCAAAACCTAGAGTATTATAAAACATGTTTTTTTATGTGAAAATGCACTTTGAAAGTTTACCCTATCTAAAGATTAAGCTAACATTCAAAGCATGCACAATTCATCTGTGTTTGTAGAATGTTTAATAATTACGCTAGGGAACATTTCTATAGGCTGCTGTAATGGTCTTAATATCTAGGACTGTATCCACTGAACCATAAGGTCATATTCGTGCAGACACAACTTGTAAACGACATTCAATCATAATTTAGCGGTCACAGAAAATGTTATCACAGACGTTATTGTCTCTATTCAACAGAAGTAGCGATATGGCGTGTATGATTATTATTCCTTTTATCACAAAATAGTGTTATTTTTACTTGTCCTTTGGGGTCAACGAGCCCAATAGATGTGGCCTTGAAAACGAATACCGCTTAAGCCGCTGCTAGATGGCGTGAGTGGTGCTGCTTCGGACATTACCTCATAGTGAACAGACGCAATAAAAATAGTCGCCTACTTTATTCTCTAGGTTGTGAGTGTTGTGTTAAAAAAAAGTCCCTTGAACAATATGTATTGTAAACTATAACAATATTAGCCTCCTTCTTTGTCTCTATATATGCCATTTTCCGCTAGCATTCTACACATATACAAGACATGTTCAGCTTAAAATTAACACTGTTATGTATAACTGAATATGTTCATTGTAATTCCAAGTCTAATGATATCTGCAATATAAAGCATTATGACTTTAACTATTATGTACGGTAGCATAAACGTGACATGTGAGAAATTTATCTCGTGGCCACGAGTTACGTGCTTCTTAATTTTGCTGTATTTGTATTTTTGAAAACAGGGTATAAATCTTGAATTATAAAAATAACTGCAATACTCGTATGATTAAAATAGGTGCTTACATATTGTAGTTAAATGTTATATAAGTCTGAAACGTCTATGTGTGGGAGGACAAAAGTGGAGTAAACATGTTTTGCTATATGTCGGATTTCCACGGTTAACATGAAATCGACTATGAAAATGATTAAATTTATGAAATCTTCTAGTTTAAAACATCAGCTGCAGGCATTGCGTAAATTAAGTTTCATTATTTTCTTGTAAGACAAGAAAGACAAATATATAACTTAAGTTTTAGAGGCGAAACATACAAATTTGCAAATAATGATGAAAACATATACATTTTGCCCAAATATATCTTTATAATGTAAGCGATAATACAGCCACAATAACCATAATAATGCTCCATATTTTCTTGCCAAAATATGAATTAAACGCTTATTTTTGGTTAATTGATCAAAGCATCGGTAAGAAATGAGCAAACTTTCCTATTATCTGTCAATTTCTTAATATTGGGATCAAATTCGAACTTATAATTCAACATTTATATTTTTTTATTGAAAATGAAACATTCGATCATATTTAAATTCCATACACAATTTTAAACAATTACGATGTGATTTTAGTGGAATTACTTGCTATAAGGTAAAATTCTACGGCAATTGAAACATATAGGTTTAAAATGGGAATATAGTATGCGACTGTTTCAAAATGTAATTTAAAGCGAACCGCGGGAAATTGGAAATTAGTTTTAAATGCATACGTTCTCAATGACATTTTTACATCATTAAATCTCTCAATTATTATGATAAGCACTTCCGCTGAATACAATCTTAAACAAAAGTTTTACGTTATAATGTGAGCACCATATATTAAAAAGACACGCGACAATCTTGATCTTTTAAAAACTCACGACGTCCCGTTAGTTATGTACTAGTTACTAGAATGTCCAACGGGGTGTTACGAGCATATATCATGAAATATATCAAGGCTTAAGCCAAGACATTTTTATGATATATGCGTGTAATGCCAAGTTGGATAATATATAACTCTTTCATCGCTAGCCATGCTCCCTTGTATGATATCTGGTATAACGGCACACTTTTTGAAAAGTGTGCCGTTATACATGTTATACGAAATATCAACAGATCAGTACACCTTCGTTTTCCTGTATTGAATATATCATACGACTAAAGTACTCTCAGGCACGCGATAATTTACATAACTTGCATTTGTTCAGTCATAAATAGTAATTATTAAAATTAGAACTATTAAATAGTAATTATTAGATATTTTTTTAAAGCAAACTATGTTAAACTTACTGTTGATAATATTGTACCAATTATATATTTAAATATTTGTTCGAATAACGAAGAACTGCCGAATCTCAAAGTTATATTTAATTATACGCAAGCAGGTTTAAAGTCAAAATTATACTGGATTAATAAATCGAGGTGCTAGTTTTATTGCTTGTTACAAACTGCAAGATTGCCATGTGTCCCTTTAAAGCAGTGGTCTGTCCTTAATCGTCTAATATATTACGATTAGGTTTTGTGATATACGATGCTCATTTCTACATGCATGTGCGGTTGTGATATATATTTACACTGAATGATAATTTATGTATACCTTATAATTTACACTCATAAAGTTACGCTTTGTTTGATGTGGAAAATCATAAACAATTGTATAGAAGTACAAAAGATAACCAGTAAGAAATATTGAAATTGAAATTGTCATTTATTTAAGAAATGATGACGAACTTATCAAATAGTAATAGCATTTATTTTTTGCACTAACTGATATATATGTTTTCACATCAGTGTGGGAACTTAAAACGCCCCTGGTGTGGGAACTAAAAACGCCCCTGGTGTGGGAACTTAAAACGACATATAAATGCCGTTCTTTCAGAACAGAAAGCTTTTAGATACTCAAAATCTGACTGAATATTCATTTATAAGAAATTCAGAGAAATTTGAAATCCTGACTCAGAGGTCAAGCCAACAGATCTTCAAAAATTTGGGCCATCATTTCTAAGATATTACATTTCACCGTATTTAATCAGTTTCATTAATCACATTCGCACTTTGAACAGAGCACCATCAAAGTCATACCAGGCCATCCACGAAAAAAAAACTGTGGGAAACGTGTATCCGATTAACATTTTTATTTCTAGTATCTCTCAGGATAAGATCTCGGACTTGATCTCTGACTATCAAAAGTACAAACGTTTCAATGATCAATGAAAACCAACACAACAGGACAACATAAATATCCTGAAATCTTTTCAAATCCACACCTTGAGTTGCTGCAATAAGTTTTCTATAAAATAACTCAATTTTATAACGTCTAAGCTAGTCTGCTCTCCAATGCTGAATGATTTGATTTGGCTTTCTCAACGCCAATCCACGATTACGCCCTCTATGAGAAGCAGTCACATCAAGGGAAATTAATTTCTGTCTAATTCGTTTTACTCAAACGAAAGAAATTATATTTATGTTTTACAGTAAATGATATATATGTTTTCGCATCAAAGGAGTGGGAACTTAAAACGACCACACAGCAAATGTGTAAAACACTTAAAACGCCAGCCTTAACAATAGCAATAGCACTATTTTATCAGTATTATCATTTCTAAATAGATTATAAATGTCAGAAACATGGGATCTTGTTTAAAATATTTATATTGCATATTTTAATAAATCTCAATCCGAAAACCTGTATCTATATATGTATATATATGTATATATATGTATAATGTACTAGTATCTATTATCCTGGGGTGACTGCATTATAGATAGACAAAAGGGTGGGATGGGAATTTGCAAAAATGTATGACGTTTGTATAACTGTCTGATGCTTTGTGAAAGCGTCATCTGGAGAGACTCCAATTGGGAAGATAATTCGCATAACGGTCAATGTGTTATATATGCTTTTAGCGTGATAACGACACTTACATATACTTGAATATATCATTATACTCGTATATTTACAGGTACCCTAGTAGGGATTAAGTTTATATAAAAAAAAATATGTATACCTTCTAATTTACACTCATAAAGTTACGCTTTGTTTGATGTGGGAAATCAAAAACCATTGTATGGAAGTACAAAAGATCACCAGTAAAAAATATTGAAATTGAAATTGTCATTTATTTAAGAAATGACGAACATATCAAATAGTAATAGCATTTATTTTTTACAATAAATGATATATATTTTTCACATCAAAGGTGTGGGAAATTAAAACGCCAAAATTGCCAAAATTGCCAAAAGCAATACCCCACCCGTAACGTGCGAGTGTAAATTATAATACAAATCTGAATTACATGATCAATAGTATGTCAAGTTTAAAGTTAGAACAACCAGAAGATTGAACATGCCAGCGTAAAATATATTTAAATGGTATATATAACCGCAAACTAATTATGTGCAATTTCACTTTTAAATTTTTGATACTGTATACATTTATGCTATGTTTACTATGAATGATATGTTTACTATGAATGATATGTTATTACCATTCGATATTTCGACTCTGAACACTAGATTACGCATATGTACCGCATGTACAACTGAGTTCATTTCTTTCAAAACATCGTACACAACAATGTATTTTGAACATATTCATCAAATAAAATGAAAAATGAATGATTAATTTGATAATCGGAACACATTCGGTAACTGCTTTAAAAACCGTGTTTGAGTAAGCTAAGACGTAAAGTAAGTGCTCTATCTACTATTAAAATCAGATTATCATTACGTGGTCCCGCCTTAATTCAATTAAGTGATTGGAAAGCTATATTAGCAGGATATTATAACGGATATTTCGCATAATGGTAAGATCAGGTAAAAATTCAGCAAAACTGAAAGGTGACCGATGACAAAGTTTTACACCCGACACAGCCAATATGATTTCATTCAAATACAGGGTCATAAGGCAACTTCTGACCTCTAAGTGTGACCTTTACCTTGAAGCTACGGACAATAAAACACGTTTAAAAAAATATTTTTGCTTAAAAATGCGATAACTTGTTTATAATTACCTATCACATGTTTTAATTTAAAATATTCAAGCAATTTAAGCCGAAATTAAGGTTTTATTTCATACCCCCAACCAACCCCGTTTTCGTTTCTTGGATAAGGGGTTGGATAGGGTAATACTCGGACCACGTAATGTACGTGTCGTCTGGTGTATATATGTGTTGTTAGAAGAGAGACAGTGATGACGTGAGTACTGATTGTGGGATTATTCTGTTAAGTTGTTTAACAAATCTATTTACTGGAGTAATCAATAAGATAATATCAAAATGGTCTGGGAATAACACTGTACTCGCATACTGTTTTATAAAATCAATGGAAATTCATGTTGGTTTTAAGTATTCAATTCGGGATTAAACGGTAGCAATCTCCGTGGTATATAATATGACTCATGCTCAAACTCTTCTGAACATTCAAATGATATTATGCAAGAGGAGATAATCTCTCTAAAAATACTATTTGTTACAGTGGGTTTGCAGTAAATTGATTTAATGGAGTTTTCATTATATTTTGACGATTTTGACGACGATACGATCATATTGTAAGAATCACCTGCTGGAATAAAACCTAAACCTAATAAGTTAAACAAATATTGTAATAATTAGAGATTTGAAGTAAAGTACGAAAAAAAAGTATGGTATTGCGTAATCGAGCTAATGTTAAGGCCAATGCAGTTTCGATCCTTTTAATTACGTTAAGTACTGTTTTAATTACCCAGAATAGGAACCTTGCATTAAACAGCAAATAAGTAAGTGGTTTAAGTGCATAGCAATTGCGTATTTTGGCAAATATGCACGAGTTAAAATTAAAACCAAGTACTATGTACCAGCTGTTAATACATTTGAAGGCTCTTTTTAAATTGTGGTTTTGAAGCCTGCTGGAAATACAACATCGATATAAATAGAACGATGA
The DNA here is from genome assembly GCA_037043455.1 of Cyrtodaria siliqua. Lineage (NCBI taxonomy): Eukaryota > Metazoa > Mollusca > Bivalvia > Adapedonta > Hiatellidae > Cyrtodaria > Cyrtodaria siliqua. Next base: position 75,643 of record JAWPHD010005546.1, on the reverse strand, counting down.
TATTCTAGGAATATCACAGCCTGTTATTAGTATAGATTTATTCACTTCGGAAATTTAGGATCTGACGGGTTTCCTGACCATTTTATAAACTTTAATTAGGAAATTCGTCAAACGCACTTCGTACTTATGAATTGACTTCTATAGAATCAGTCAATACGCTTCATTTTCTCTTTAATACGATGTCTGGACAACCTCGTAAGACTCTATGATTGCCCCGAAAAGGGATATGGGAACATTAACTTTCATCCTTTGTGGTTTTTGGTCGATCTCTAGATTGGATCTCTTGGGCTGCAGCTACTGTTTACAATTCTGGATACATTCTAAGGACATTCTAATTGTATATTTTTATTCACCTTTACAGCAACATTTATTGATACTTTGTTAATTTCTCTGGATGTATATTTGTGGACATATATTGTGTATGTACTTGCATGTACACTGTATTGTAAATAAGGGTGGGATGGGGGTGGTGGGGGTGTGGCTGGTTAGGAAGTGTACACATACAATTGAGTGAATGTAACCAGCAGGTCGTATTTCCTACTGACCGTTCGATTACCTTGTCTTCCCCACTATGTGTGGTGTGTATAGAATGAAGAGCAGTTGCGCATATGCCTCAGTGTTCCAGTTCGATGATTTTAACGGATCTATAGCTCTTTGACATTTTAATTTTAAATTTGTTGTCGCCATTTCTCCTCCTAAACCGTTTGTTGGATTTTGACGAAACTTGGCAGGACGTATCGATATGATGTCTATGTGTGCATATCCTGCGTGCCGTTTGCTTCAATATTTTTTGATGGCCCGTTGACATCAGCTGTGTTGTGCAATGTGCGGAGACATCTTTTTTCGTCAAACACAGCTTTAGTTTGATTTAGTTAGTGGTACAGTGCTGACATACGGTGACATTGCATGTGAGTGCAGAGGTTTCTAGAGTTCAATTTGCTCATGTTTTTTCACAACTATTTACAGTTAAAAGTACATCTTTGATAGAGGTATACGGAGAATTAGGCAGATACCATTTTTACATATAATGTTCTCTATATGTCATAATCATGGAATTATGGTTTAAATGTATCAACAGATAATATAATAGTTGCAAATATTTATTATTAATTATGAAAATCGTGTAACATTATGTTTAACTGCTTTAAATACATAGCGTTAGTCCAACATAGTTTGTTTAATATTTAGAAGAAAAATAATTGGTTGTTTTATTCAAATAATAACTTAAGCTATTTATTTTTTTATTTCGAGGTTAGCGTTTTTCTCACCTTTTTCAGAATTGTGCAAGGTAGATATGAAAGAACTATAATAGAAAGAAATAACAGACAGTGTATAGTGTGTGTAAAATAAAAGGCATCGAAGAAAATTAATTTCTATACAATACCCTGCGTTTTTATACATGGGAAACAGTTTCTTTTTGACAAACTATATTATAAATATCCGAGTTTTATGCATGTTGTGAAATAATTAAATATAACAATCAAAAACAATTATAAAACTTGCTAAATACATCAAGCAATCGTTTTATTGAGGTTAAAACTGCAATTTAAGGTTCATTATATACTTTTTCCTCTGTAGTATATAATCACGTTTCGCCATGTAGTGAAAGCATGTCTCAAAGTCATTTATTTGTTTCAAGAGTTGTCATTGTCTAGTCATAGATTGTATGATAATGTTTATTTTACTGTTAATCATATTTTTTGGTAAAACGTGTTAACATACAAGGTACTTTGTACTAGATAAATACAAGTGTGTTCTGTTCTTAAAACATACAGTATCTTGAACCTTGTTGAACATTATGACAAAAATAGAAAACAAAATGCATCTCTTAAACACAAGCATTTGACATTACGTTTCAAAAATATGGAACTGTCATTTGCGAGTTTATTTATATGAGTTTGCATGTTAATCATTACATCACCGGAGTCATTTTGCTCTAAATATTTTTCTATGAATAGAAAAGTATTTAAACCCATCAATGTCTAGAAAGCACGACGCATCATCGCCTTCTTAAAAAATATAATGGGCGTATTCGACTGGCGTTTTGCATTAAATGTTTTTTTGTGCCATTAAGCAAGTTTTCTGTTTGTATGTTTTTGGTTTACGGTGGTCCTTGAATGTTATATTTCATGTTCAACTTCGTGCTCGGTCGTTTCCAAAGGTCCATTATCATACTCTTTGTACATCTACTTCTATTTGATTGGAACAATTTGCTTTTGCGTTATGTAGTAACCACACAGAGCAAAGAACGCGTTGTCTCCGTCACGCACAGGAAAACGACTCATCAATCAAACACATTTAAAGAAGTATTCAAGATGTTGCGAATGAATTGTTAAGTGAAGTCAAATTGGGCGATACGAAATGGGGAGACAATCAATAAACAGAACAGCAAGTTGCTCAATAGAATGGTCCACACGAATACGCCTGAATTTCGCAATTTATTTGCCAAAGATTATATACTGTAGGGATCCGTACACCGGATCTTGGTCAAGACCCCGTTCACTAGTACGGAGTTTTGGTCAGCCATGTTGTAGAAAACGTACGGATAACAACAGCAAATGTAGGTTAACCACGTTTTTCTCCTATTTTTGTTCATTTTATATGAATAATCAGTATTGCTATATGGTGCGGAAACATTTCCTCGTTCAAATATTACCGTACATTGTTGACATATTACTTTAAATGCTACAATTCGGATCAAAGAAAAACAATTGTCGGTGCTGAAATTCGCCCAAAGTACCCTTCAGCAATAAATATCTCATTAATATTCAAGTTAATGAAAATTTTGAATTGGCAGATTTATTTGTTTTTCCAATATACGTGCATGTTCAAATGTTGAACTTCATTCATCCGAAATTGACCGAGATATGAATCGAAACAAAATTAATGTTTGTGTACGGGGTCTTGGGCACTTGTGTACGGAGTACTGCAAATATTCTCTTTTAACTGTACGGAGTTTTGCTTTAAATATATTGTATGAAACTATGGTTTTAATGGTACTTGCATTTCATGTAATACATAAAACATTCATTGAATGTTTGTAAACAGTCAATGTAGTGTCATTAGAACTGAATCAACGTAGATTTCCTTGAACAGATATAATCATGCGAGCTATATAGATAATTAACCCATGCCGTTATCTATAGTATGTGTTGTCAATGTAGTTTAAGAACCAACTTTACATTTTCTATTAACATGCTTAGGAAAGTTTGACATATGTTAGATGTCAGTATGGGGCATAGAATTAATTTTAACCTGACAGGCAAACTGTTTGAAAAAAATACGGTAAGGATTTTTAACGCCCGTGGGACGTATAATAATACTTTATTTAAACAATATTTTATTCAAGTACTGAATGGGATTGGACAAGAGGCAATGCCTATGTAAGACCTCTCCCATATCAAGGTACATATAAACAATAAATTCATATCAAACATAACATAACATGTGGAATTGTAGTACAGTTTGCATATATTGGTTTGACAATTAACTTAGAATCTTTGAAACATGTGTACCGTGATTGATTAGTATTAACACTTTGTACTGTCAGAAAGAATTTAAGTGAGAAAAAAAAGAGAATCAACAGAAAGAAAATCATACTGGAAACCAATACGAAATATATATAAAAATGTATCGATTATTACAAAATATAATGGTTTTAGTATGAGTTTCTATAACCAATAGTTAATTTTGGAATTTAAGATAACTGAGAAAACAGACAAACAAAAAAATAAAAATTACAATAAAAAAGGAAGAAAGATGATAAAATATAAAAAAAAAACTTCTAGCATTGTGACAAAACATATCTGAAAATACAATAGTATATACATACATATACATATGTACATGTACATACATCTATAATTCTACGAAAATCCCCTGGTACACTTGATGTATTTGTGGACGATAAGTACAATTTCTGAGTTCGTCGTATCGTTTAGTATCAAGTCAATGTTGATATGCGTGACATCAACAAGATTGGCTAGGGTATCAAGTAAGTCCTTTCTGAATTGGTTATACAGTGGACAGTTGAAAAAGAAATGAGTATTGTCCTCACATGGATTGCCACATTTCGGACATACTGCTGAATCTGTCAAAAAGTGGTCAAATAAATACGTATTTAGATTACTTGAGTTATTTCTTAATTGACAATGGATGATGTTATCATTCCTAATTCCTATATTATAGTGATATGGACTGTCAGTCCTATGTTCAATAGCCTTAAGTTTATGCTTAAATTGTTCAACAGATGGTGCATTTTTAGCTTCAACATGGACGCTCTCTAATAGATCAGATTCTCCCTGTGTACATTTATCCCATACTGAATCTCCATATTCAAGTATAAGTCTTATAAAGGCGATATATATTTTCAATAGAGAATGTCTGTCAAGTTTGTACTTAAGCATTCTTAGAATTTTAAATCGTGCACATGCTTTTTCGTATATATTTTCTTCTTTTTTTTTGCGACCAAGTTGCATTGGACTGAATTGTTAATCCAAGGTGGCAATGTGACGCTACGACTTGTACTACATCATTATCAAAGTAGACTGGTGGGTGGTTATAGTTTCTTCTAGTGCAAACAAGGCTTTTATTTTTTTTAGGATTAAATGTAACAGCCCATTTTTTTGACCATTCAGATATTTTGCAAAGATCATTTGTAAGAGAGTTGGCACATTCTACTGGGTTTTTATCAACTACAACTAAAAGAGAAGTGTCATCAGCAAATAACCGTACATCATTCAATAAGTCATATGTGATGTCATTTATATAAAGCAGAAATAGAAATGGACCTAAAACAGAGCCTTGCGGAACACCTGCATCTATAGTACTGAAGCTTGAAGAAAATCCATCTAGGACTACTTTTTGCTGCCTATCAGAGAGATAGCTACGTTTCCAGTTACATAATGAAACATTGATACCATATTTAGCTAATTTAAAAAGCAACCCAGCATGCCATACTTTGTCAAACGCAAAATATAAATCGTACATCTTTCCCAGCGTCGAGGTTGCTTATTATGTTATTATATATTTCTATGAGCTGATTTACTGTAGAGTCTCTAGGTTGAAAGCCTGCCTGGCATTTGCACAGAAGGTTATTCGTTTTGATATAGTTGAACAAGTGTTTAAATACGATTTTTTCCATCAATTTGCAAATAATACTGGTAATGGATATAGGCCTATAATTGCCCGGCATGTCAGGTTCTCCCTTGCCCTTAAAAATAGGAGTTACATTCGCCTGTTTCCATTGGTATGGTACTTTTCTAGTGGACAATGACAGATTAAAAAGTCGCGTCAATGGAGCAGCGATGCTATTTAAAACTAATTTTAACACCTTTGGGCTAATCATATCTGGGCCTGGAGGTTTCGATAGTTTCAAGATTTTCAATTGATCAATTACTTCCTTTTCATTTATAATAAAGTCATTCATTTTATAGTCAGTGCGATTATGAAAAGTAGGTAATTCCGGTTCATGTTCAATATGAGATGAAAAGGAAGAATTCAATGCGTTTGCTTTGTCTACTGGATGTATTAAAATACGACCGTTATTTTTAATTGGAAAGTTTGGTTGAGTTACTTTGTTCAATTTAGAGATCGATTTTGCTATACGCCACCATTTACCCGTGGGGATTGATTTATCAGTTAACTGGGATGTAAGTTTTGACTTGTATGATTCCTTAGATTCGCGGATTAAAGCAATTACCTCATTTCTAAGTTGAATAAACATTGACCAATATAATGGATTGTTGTAAATGAGAAAAAAAATTATATGACGTTAACTGTGGTCACAATGAGCTAAAATTGGACAACTGTATCAATTCTAACAGACAACATATACGTCTGGACTTAGTTTGTAGTACATGTAGTTATTTGGAATAAGTACGGAGTCTTTCTCAAGAATTACCCCTTTTAAGTTTTAGTTTTCTACATTTTTTCGTCTTAACAATACAAAATGATATAAGACATATAGGACCTAAATAATGTCTAAGAATTACTACAAATATAAGTAAATAACTTCAGTGCAGAGCAGCGAAAACAATCTTAGCATTGCAAAACCCCGTACAGTACATGGACAAGACTCCGTACACAAATCAGCGTCTTTTTATATGAATTAGTTACGCTGGGCACGTTTTGTTTCGATTCATATCTCGGCCAATTTCGGATGAATGATGCTGAAATTTTGAACATGCACGTATATTGCGAAAACAAATAAATCTGCCAATTCAAAATTTTCATTAACTTGAAAATTAATGAGATATTTATTGCTGAAGGGTACTTTGGGCGAATTTCAGCACCGGCAATTGTTTTTCATTGATCCGAATTGTAGCATTTAAAGTAATATGTCAACAATGTACGGTAATATTTGAACGGGGAAATGTTTCCGCAACATATAGCAATACTGATTATTCATATACATGAACAAAAATAGGAGAAAAACGTGGTTAACCTACCTTTGCTGTTGTTATCCGCACGTTTTCTACAACATGGCTGACCAAAACTCCGTACTAGTGAACGGGGTCTTGACCAAGATCCGGTGTACGGATCCCTACAGTGTTATAGGCCGGATTTAAAAGCTAAGCGAACAAACACCGCATTATCTTAAGCATGTAGAATTCGTCACACACATGTCATCAATTTAATCATATTTTAGGTTAAAGTATGTTACTGACTAATGTTAACATTTTCTTTTTAACAAGGAATCTCTGCTTACGTATAAATTGTGCGTTAAACCATTGAATGCATTGTCCAGAATGTTTGACATTCAGAAGGTTGCAATAAAAATCAAATTAGCTTTCATTTTATTATTTAATATGATGCAGTGTTTATGAAAAAAACGCATAACGTGGATAAAGCGTCTGGTAACCTTTTAAGAAATTGCGAAAAGTCGATATGGTTCTAGACGTGCTAACAGAAAACAACACAATGCATGCCATTGAAACAAATTTTGTTATATTTATATATATATAATCTTCGGCAAGGCAAAAGGCCATACTGTATTTGTAATTTGTTTCTATTGAATTGTTCTTCCAATAACCTTTGAAATGAAACACATGGTACAAATCAGGAGGTTTCATTTGCTCAGTATGTGATCAGGCGAATATTAAGACCATTATTTAAACAAATCTTGCCATATAAGTGTTTAACGTGTAGATCAGAAAAGTATGAAAGGAAACATTTAACAACACGTGTGTGTCGGCAAGTGTTATAATTGATTTATTATATTTAGTCTAAATGTGTGTTTCAAACAGTGAAGTCAGTCTTTTGTACAAAAGAGAGTTGCCACATGTAGAAGTGTGCAAAAACAACTCTAAAGAACAGCAATTTAACGACATTCTCTTTGCGGAGATGTGTTTTTGTTTACGATCATTTATAAATATTTACATTGCACATATATGAAGCGGATAATATGTATTCAGGTTTATGCTAGGTCGTGACATATCTGTCAGTTATGTGTAGCCAATGTCAAGAATAACAATGTGAATGCAGAAACCCTCTGGTAAGTAAATGTTAAGTGTGACAGTTATGTGTGGATCTTATTTCTATTCATTTCGGAAACTGTATGACGGTGTTTCTACTATAATGTATTGAAGGAATTCTGTGATGCAACAGAGGTATATATTTTCAATTTAGTTTTAATATATATATATAATTATACACATATGTAATGATGTGTTTCATGATTAAAACACTATTTCCTCAAGTATTACATACAATATATTTTTAAGAAGGCGGTAAGATAATTCAGAATCAATGTTTTGTTTTTTTGTTTTGTTTTTTGTTTTTTTGTTGTTGTTGTTGTTTTGTTTTTTTCAATATCCATAACTAAATAGGTTGCACTAACAATGCGAAATTCACCATATTGATAAAAATGATGGCAATTTGTTCACAATTGGAGACAATGGTGGTTTTATCAAACGAAAATAGCAAGCTATACATGTTTGCGAATGATTTATGTCAGTTACCGTCTGAGTGGATTTGAAATTCGTAAGATCCCTGGTCATAATCACTTTCATACACTCCTTATTAACCCTTATCTTGTCTTTTTATTCATCTTTGTCGTTTTTGTTTGTTTTTGTGCGAGTTTGTGGTTGACTGTGATCCTTGAATACTACATGTTCTGTTCGACTTTTATATCTACTTTTGTTAAACAGTTTATCAACATATATTATGAATCTTCCATCTTACAACACATTGCTTGTTTAGCGGTTGACCAATTTCAAAGTGTGGACCCGATGGTGATGTCTGTCTACATCCTCAAAATACGATACGTTTGATGTTTGTCTTAAATCTTTTCTTGTAGTACCCTTAACGGTTTGTTATCATGTTGCTCTGGCTTCTGCCATGTTAACAAGCACTTGCTGTGTGGATTTACAGGCGTGTATATAAATGATCATCTAGCGATAGCTAGCATATTTCACTACCGTTCATGAACAGTCTCAATCAAACCGAGACTGCAATCAAAACCGTGTTTGTAAAGCAATGTGGCGTATTATTAACTTAACTAGGAGTACAGTAGCCGTGTGTTACTGGCACTCTAAACATAATACGACGCGAACTCAGGCAATACATGTACGTATGTAAGTCGACCAAATTGAATTGAATGTTGTTTAACGGCTCATCAACCCAGTATAGGTTATTTAGAGCCGCCCCAGAGAAAGGGGAAGGATACATAGGAACCCGGGAACCTGCCCTACTCTTATTACCAAATAGATTCCTATGGTTCTTTTACGTGCTCGGAGGATAGACCGATACACGGGACCGCCCGGTTTACGTCCCCATCCAACGGACGAGGCTGAGGGAAAGTGTTTTGCCCAAGAACACACCGACGGAACTCAGTGGCACCACGGAGGATTGAACCCGGGGCCTTGTAATAGTTACAAATCCGCCGCGCTACCGACTGCGCCACGCCAGCCCTCTCGAGCAAATTGAAACAATAAGGTAAATATGAACATGATGAAGGAACTCGACAATACGAGATTTAAGTGACGTCATTTACGCTCTCTTATCAACATATAAATGAAATTAACGTTAATGTAAATAAACGGAAAATAATATTAGTAAAATAGAATTCTACTCTGATAAAAGTTACTTAACACATTTGTCATTTATTAAGCGTTTTTATATTGTCCGTGTTATTGGTCCTCGGATTGGCATATTGACTTACGGCAATCAGCCTTGGATCAATATGACAGATCTTGGACCAATAATTAAGCCATTGTGAAATTACTAATTAATAACACCACAGGAAAGAGAAAGCAATTACATATCACAATATTGTCGGCATGAAGTAAAACGGCCCACTACCTATTTTCGGCGCTGCCATTTGTGCTAGAGCATGCACGCACTAGTAGTTTACAGTTACACAACTGGAAATTAGTTCAATCGAAATTTACGAGACGATGAGCTAAAGCATATGTTCAAAATAGCAAAATTTTAATAGCGTGCATATGTCACGAGGATTTACATATTCGTTGTTTTCAGTTTACAAGTATAATTTAAATATAAGGGAATAGTTATGAATTATCGGTAATTAACGTTGTGTATTTTAAATGTTATTTCCCTCTAAATTCCTTTTGCAAATGGTATGAATTATTGGTAATTCGCGTTGCATATTTTTTAAGCTACTCCTTTATGTAAAATCAAGTCAGACTAGTAAAATGGTATTTGATAACGCAGTTCACTTAGACATTTCTGCCGCAATTAAAACACGCGACATTCTGTGCTTTCGCTTTGTTTTTAAGTTACAAGGAACATTTTAACTCTAGACGGATGATGTGTAGTTCTTCTGTTTATTGTAATGGGGACTGCAAAATGTAGCCGCTTAGCTGGCCAAAGTAGGAGGGTGATTTCCAACGGCTGTTAAAGGATACAAGGTCTTGAAGTTGTAAAATTAACGCAACGATTTATTAATCCGGTATCATATTCCCTTTAAACATACTTGCATACAACTAAATAAATATTTGAGTTTTCATTTTGTCTCCTTGATCTACAATAGGTTTAAATATACACAACATTATTTTACCTTGAAAAGTATTCTTATAACTAATAGTAATAATTAAACAAATGCCAGTCATGTTGAACAATTATTGTGACGTACGCCGTGAGCTTAAAAACAAAATCAAGACTGCTGACCGTCCCTTTAAGAAATGCCCTACATAATCTCCTTTAAGTTGTTTTTTATAAAGCAATCTATGATCATTACACTTTTACAGCTTTTCCCCAGATGTAATGCTATTTATTCTCTTCAGATAGTTTACGCTTGCGTGGAATCTTGCTTGGATAGGCATGTACATATGCGTGTTTGCGTGTTTGTAATTGACTGTCATTTGTCAATGATATACTTCCTGCTCCGCTGCTTGACTCTACATTCATTATTTTATGGTAATAAGAAAGTGTTGGGATTCGGTAAAAATCAATCTTTTGTCTTGTTTGTCACAATTCTTAGTAGTTTGTATCCGGTATTGGCATGCCTAAATTGTAAATGGCAATGCTACATAATTAAGTTGTGGCTTGTTTTGACAGGAACAGATATAATATTAACGTGATAATTATTGGAGCTCTATGGTAAAGACTTTGACTACATTTTTATGTTCACGTAAAAAAAGCAAAGACAACAACGATTGAAACATTAGATATTTTTATAAATTTAATAAAACAAAAAAAATACATATAATGATAAAGTTACATTTTCAATATAATTAAAGATATCAGTTCAATAAAACTATTAAATGTCATAATGGTCCAGTTTTAAATGTCAAATAGTTTCAGTAAATGTGTATGTCCAGTTCAAATCACGAATACATAGAATCATTTGTGTTGGTAAGCATGGTAATCTAAAGAATCATATAATTGTTTGCACTAATAACCGCCAGACATCTATTTTTATTTAAGATCTAATACATCACGGCTGAATATCCATCATTTTGCTTGCTGACTTATTTATTTGTATTGTATTATTTATTTATTTTTCACAATACATAAACATAGTACACAACATTACAATCCATTACTATATACTACATAATGTTCAAAAAATAATACATACTAGCATACTGTTAGTATCAAATTCATTCAATACTATGTATTATATTTTGGCAAAGGTTTTGATATGACGAAAAGAGTGGAACAAGTGGAAACAAAACGAGTAGGAGGAGAAAAGGTAGCTTGAAAACATGTCGAGGATTATAAAGTATTCGAAAGAGAATACAGAGAACTTAACAGCAAAGGAAATGGATATGTTACAAGGTTTCATATATAGTGTATGACTTGTCTAAACAGATGTATCGATATTTGTTTTCTAGTATATACTATAGATAGGTTATGACCCTATCATTTTGCAACGCACTGCATGTTTAGTAGTGGACACATTTACAGTTCGCCACTGTGCTTTTCTCTTTGATTGTGCGATGACCGGACAGATTGTGGACCCTATGATGACGTCTACCAATATCCTTATAGGACGGTAGCGTTTGATGTTTGTCTTTAATCTTGTATTGTCGTATCCTTAACGGTTTATTCTCCTATTGCTCGGCCTTCTGCCAAGTTATTGAGTACATACCTTGTGGCTTTCTAGGCTTTTGTGGGGGTATTTTTTTAATTTAATATATACAGCTCATATTGCCTGTTAAAGCTGCCTTGTTTTTTAGAGATTATAATCTGACAGGGATATCTTTATTTACACTTGTTTTGCCACTGACCGTTCCAAGGTAGCTCTATTGAGAACCCTTTTGTGATGTCTTAGTTTGCCTTTTATTCATCTCTACAGTTGTTTTTTGTTTCTGTGTGTGTTTGAATGTCGTCTTTGAATATTACTCTTCCTGTTCAATAATGGATTAAGTATCACTATCAGCAGGTATCTTTCTGGCTCTCAGTATACATTTATGACCAGTTGGAGATATGTATTTCTAGTTTATTTCTATTCATTGCAAATAGATCACTGTATCGTAGTTCATTCTGCAAAAGTCACATAATATTGAATTATTAAAAAGGAAACTGTCTGTAGGTAATATTCGCATTAAATATCTGAAAAGCACGTAATTGTGTGTCAATTGTAGACTTAAAAGTTTGCAAATCAATACTTTCCCAACTAATTTCTTCAAAAACACTTCTCTCTTTTAACTGGGATTTTATTTCTAGTTATATACAATGTTTGCTGTCTTCGATTTGTATAATACGTTTGATTTCGTTTTTTCTGTTAGTCTCATGTTTATTAAAGGGTAATCATGTCTACAATCTGTGAATTAATGCTTTCTTCTTTTAGTTTATTTTTCCATTGAATTAAAATGCATTGTATAAGAGTATGATACGTTAGAAATTCGGTGTTGATACGTTAGAAAATCGGTGTTGCCTAATTCAGATTACTGGTTGAAGGTTTGAAATGATAAAAATGACTCACTTCTAAAATCGTCTAAACGTTCTATGCAACGTATGTCTCTGCATACCATTGTTAAAAGACAAACATGTTCGTGATACAGAGTTATATAATAAGGACGAGAACTTCGCGTGTCTCGTCTAACCAATTATGAAACTCACAACATTAACCAACCGATCCTTGCAGTCAAGGAAAATGTCTAAATGGAGAGCGACGCATGTTAACTAGGTACATAAATAATGTAAAGTAGATCCCTTGGAAGCAACAAACACAAATAAGAGATGAAAGTAGCAGACTAGGTTTGTGATGTTTGGTGCACAACAGAACCTGGTTTAAACCTCCCAGCGGTCTTTTTTGCCACTGACCGTTCCAAGGCGGTAGCCCTATTGTCAACTCTTTTGGTTTGTGATGTGTAATTTGGCCTTTTATTCATCTTTAAATGTTTGTTTCTGTGTGTGTTTGTGGTTGATTGTCGTCCTTGAATGCTTCTTTTCCTGTCCAGTTTTTATATCTATGCTTATTGAGTCTGTTAATGAGAAGTAATGTGAAGTGCAGCACCTCTCACGCCTCTTAGCAAGAGCTTAAGTGATATTCTACTTTAAAGCCACACATATTTGGCTTGATGATCCCAAAATACCTGCAAGTAAATAACTCTACTGATTTGTAGTCGGGGCAACTTTTTACGTAAATCGGGGTAACGGCTTGGAATAGTAAAGTTACAAGATAGACTACTTAGTTTCTAAAAACACAAAGCAAAACAGTACACAAAACTTAATGTGAACGCATTAGCTTCCCGTAATATTTCATGTTGGTGTTATTGCGAAACTATATATGCAACTGAGCTATTTATTCTACTGTATATACATATGTGACCAAAGTTTGGTTGATCTGGTCGGATAACATTTAAATACATTTGACAACGTTAATGACTGATAAGTCAATGTCATTTCTAGAACGGCACTATTGATTTGTAATACCCTTATACAACTACCTATGTTCAATACTCGGTTGAGCATGTTGTGCTCATAACCAGATCTAGATCCCAAACTGCAATATACAACTGCAAATATGGTGACCTGTACAATTCAATGTCAGTGTCAAATACATAACAGATTACCGATTATATTTTAGAAGTACTATCCAAAATACTACTATGGTCTAAGTCTGGTTGTCCAATTGCATATAGTTCCCGAGAAAGATAACTAAATACAAATACTGTACGCAAATTTAACTAATCTGATGACATAAGATTCGAGGTAAATGTAGTTTATATAACTGCTCTGTATAATTGACTGAACAACTTCATTTGCTCCTATTATCTAATTTTGTTGAGCGAGTGCATGTTGTTCCTGCTATACGGGCCTAAGAGCAACAACTTAACAACACCTACGCTTTGTCTTTGTCGTCGTCGCTTTTGTCTTTGTCATTTCTTCGCCGTCGTCGTCCCCTTATGGGAAATTAGCATATACTGAACTGAAAAAGAAACGCAACTTGAGAATATCCGCTATATATAGTATATACTCCAAAGAAATCCCAAGATGTTTTGTAAAAGCAAGTTGCAGTTAGTTAGAGAAAGGATACAACTGTTATAATGTAGACGTTTTAATCAAGGTGCGCTATGTGACTTGCAATTCATAAAAGTTGAAGTTCCTCTTTGAAAAATTTAGCCATTTCAGTACTGTATTTAACGTAAAGAGTTTGCAAAATTTTGCAACATAAGTTTGCCCACATATGTACATTCAATACATAGCGGAAATTCCCGAGTTGCCTTTCTTTTTTGTTTCAGTATATTTACCTTCTTTCTCTCGAAAAAAGAAGCAGGTGCTCGAATAACCATATGAATAAGCGTATGACACATTTAAATATATTTCAATATGTTTCTATTAGAATCCGATACATTTCAGTTACTTTCGTGACAAAACTGTTAAAGGTGAAATAATAAAGAAAACATCATTTGTTATTAAATATGGCAAATATAAACATAATACGGATGCTTTAAATATGTGTTATTGTGTACAAAAAAGGTGAGCTCTATAAATTGGCACAAGGTCACGATTCTACCCTTGTGTTTTTTATAATTCCAGGATCAACCGTGCCTGCAGTTGGATATTAGACGACAGAACAAACGGTGTATTTACTAGACATTTGTAACTAAGAGAAAAACAAACTGAAAGTAAGTTTTGTATTTCATGTTTTCGTGTTTTGTAATTTTAATATATATAGTAATTACATGTAATACAGGCTGACCGCCGAACTATTCAAACCACAAACTGGGTCATAATTATATAGTTAACACTGAGGCTTCAAAGTGGAATACTAATTTGATGAATAAAATTCTCATAAACAGACTCAATCAAACCGAGTCTGCTGCTTTATTCTCTTAATTGTGTTCGTTACTCCCAAAGGATCTCTTTTATCAGTACGTGTTCACATACTGCTCATACGCCCTTTAGGTTGTAGACCACGTGTTACTTGTAAATGTTTACATTCGTCCTAATAAAGCATACCGTAACCGGTTGGAATGGCGAATGTTTATTTCGGTGAATAATTAAATGTGTATATTTAGCACATGTAGCAAGTAGATTAGTTTCCTATTGATTGCTATGTAAACATGCATATTAGTATTTGCTGGCCGGTAAATAGGAAAATAACACCACAATCCACGTGTTAACATGCTATCGCATGCGATCTACAGAGAATGATCATATCACACTCAGTCTATTATTTTCTCTGTAATCTTACCAATAGTTAATATTTAAATTGTGGGATTTGCATTAACAGTGTCAATATCGTACTCGTACTAGGCGTTTAATAATAAATACTCATGTTCTAGGTGATATTGTGGGGTGTTGCCAACTATGTACTGGATTCCTAAATTACATAAAAAGCTTTAGAAATGAATACTGAATAGGGGATCCTTTGGAAGCAAAAAACACAAACAAAAGATAAAAGTAGCAGTCTCGGTTTTACTGAGTCTGTTCATGAGATATACTGTAAAGTGCAAAACAACAAACGCCTTCTATAAAGCTCGCTTTATTTCAAGTTATAGTGTCTGCACCGCAACAAACATCTCCAAACGTTTGACTTCTTGTCTTACTGCCGTTAAACAGTATTGTGTTAAAGCTTATTAAAACTCTGGGCTCGTGTCGAAAAGTGATAAATACTCGCCAGAGGCTCGCATTTATCACTTTTCTTACACTCGCCAAACTACAGCTGAAATTCTAAGTTACTAACCTTGTAATTCTTATATACTGTCAAATTGAATGATATTTTAATTTCCATACTAGAGATCAATATACCATGATAAATGAGGGTAGATCAGACATGTTGCCATTTCTGTCGTAAATTGCTAATAATGAAATGTTTGTTACTGACGTTCGTATTCATGACAAATTTCGTTTACAAAAAAAAAAGGAAAAAAATGCATTCACTTTGACAGATTTCCAAATTAGACTAATGGGCCAAACCTTCGGTTGATTGCATCAAATCAGCTTCGAAATTTGGCTGTAAATGAGCAATACTTTGCGAACAATTCTCGTAACGGAATAAAGTAATTGACTGTATAAAAAACCAAGTAGAGTGTAAGGGAATTTCGTCCTGTCCCTTTTATTGAGGTTGAGGCGGTGATATTTAGATTACATAGAAAGCTGATTTATATTTTCCATCGAAAACAACAGTAATTGAATATTGTGGTGGGACAATGGTAGCGTTTGTTTCCTTTTTTATTTTGAATGCCAAACTAGTTTTAGTGTTTTCCATCGTCAATGATCAGTTTTTAGACAATGAGGTAAAACTAGTTCATTTACATGATTAAATGGCATGTTATGTAACGAAATAAAGTAGTTGCCAGGTTGATAGCAAATGGGCTAAAAAACGAATGTTTATTTACATACTTTACCCACAATATGATAATTAAATGAGTTTAGTTATATATCTATGGTTTTATTAGTGGAAACATGTGTCAACTGTTTATACAAAAATTATTTTGAATACATTATCCACTAATTGGAAGATAAAAGTACTTAAACTTAATGACAGTTAATACGTGAAGTTTTATACACATTTGGCGCGGAATGACATCAAGCATAATAAAGCAAGACATATGTGAAAAATACAATATAACACTTATTGACAAATCCTACGATGGAGTGTTAGGGTTAAAACTTCTAAACAGAAAAACTGATTACGAAATTGAAGTGTTCTCGGGTTGGTGGTGGACCCTTTTACAATTCGCCACTATGCTTTCCTCTTTAATTGTACGATGACCGGACAGGCTGTGGACCCTATGATGACGCCTACCTAAAGCCCATTGGGACGTGGCGTTTGATGTTTGTCCATGTTCTTTCTTGTCATGCCCTTAATGGTGTATTCTCTTACTGCTCTGGCTTCTGCCAAGTCATTGAGTACCTTCATTGTGGCTTTCTAGGCTATTGTTTTTTTTTTGTATTATTTTTACACGAGCATATTTGTGTTTTACTTATTATGCCTATTGATGCTGCCTTGTTGGTTAGAGTTTAGATCATGGCGGGGATTTCTTTATTTACACTGTCCTGTTTTAATGGGATGACAGTAGGGTAAGTGTGAGGTTTGGTGCACCCTAGAACCGGTTTAAACCCCCAGTGGCCTACTTTGCCACTGACCGTTCCAAGGCGGTAGCCCTATTGTCAACCCTTTTGTGTTTGTGATGTCGTTTGCATTTTTTATTTTGCTTTTGCCTTTTCGTTTGTCTGTTTGCGTGTTTGTTTTTGTGTTTTGTGGTTGACTGTCGTCCTTGAATGCTGCTTTCCCTGTCCGATCTTTTTATCCTTCTTTATCTTCCTCCAGAAAACTCAACCCGAGGTTGCGACGCATCAGGATTGTGTTCACATTTACTCCACAAATATACGTTAACGGTGATAATGACGCTATTTTCATCGTGAGTAATTTTAGCGCGAGAACTGAAACTATGAGCGACGTAGCTATTGATGTAGACTTAATACAATCACGGACTGTATTAGATAAAAGTATAAACCAACATGAACATAATTTCTTGGAGTTTTTAAATGATGCGAAATTCTGTGTTTTAAATCGGCGATTAAACCAAAATGGAGACAATTTCACATCGGTATCGCCCAAAGGCAGAGCTGTTGTTGACTGTATATGTGTTCCTCACGACGTGTTAGTGTTTTGTGACAAGTTTAAGGTACTACCGATGCAATCTATTGTTGAGCAGTTTAATCTCCAAGGCTAATTGGTGATAAATCAAGACTATCGGACCACAATGCCCTTGTTACGGAATTTACAGTGAGCCGATGTAGAAATGTAGATCAGAGTATTGAAAATGATTTTATTTATATTGAATATAATCGCCCGCGTTTCAAACTGAATAAACCTAAACAATTTTATGGACGACAGTGATTTGTCAAGAAGGGCAGTATTAGACATAATAAATGACAATGTAACATGTCGTGACTCTCAATTCGACGTTGATGCTATACCTGGACTCTTTGAACATTTTACTTTACACTCTATCCTCTTTAACAAGCAACAGTCCCTTAATGATTCGACGTATTGAAAAACAAATGACATGGTATTGGCAATGGAATAATAAAAACTTTGGTACCAAACATGGCATATTCATTTTGGAATTTGTCAATTTAACTCCAAAACAAATGTATACAATTAAATCTAAACAAAACTCAGAGTCCACTTTCATTTGCAATTGAGCATATATACAGCATTGGCGATAGCTTGCATCCTTAGCAATGCATGCACCTCAACATACTAACTGCTTCTATAACTAAACCGTCCCTGGTATATCATTAAATGCCAACTGTATGAACAAAAGGACTAAACAACCAAACAAGTTAACATTAATTGTTTCGATCGAATAAAATAACGATTTATATTCATTTTTTTTGTTTTTAAGATAATGGAACAGTTTAACATTCTCTTTCGGCTACTATCGCTTATCGTGTTTCAGGGATTCTTGTTAGACGTTTCAACGTATGCATTTATCTTTTCATAATATTATCTTTCGATAAATGTTTCTAAATTGTGTGGATTGATTTCAAGAATATCTAACAAATATATATTTTTTTTTTCAATTAATCAACAACGTGTGTGGGTTCGGCGTCATTAAGCAGCGTTATGTGAGGCGACGGAAGATCAGAAATGTTATATAAAGATACACCAATCATGCAATAAAATGACAAACGAACACGATTGATTATAGTATCTTGCCACAAAATGAATGATTGTATCCTAAGCCAAAACATTACATTTATTTGTCACGTTAATATGTCTTTACTTCGACATGTCAAAAAGCAAATGAGAGTATGAAAGTGTGCATGCAAAATGGAATAGGCAAAAGCACAAACAAGCGTAAAATATTGAATATTGAACAATTAAGCATAGAGACAAAAGGCACCAATAATGCACATTATTACATAATCTCATATAAATAACTCGTCAAACGTTTTGACTATATGCCAGCGTGTGTAATAAATCGTGTATTAAAGCAGTCAGTTTATGGTAGTAAAATATGTGCTGCATATCAGACAAAATAGTGTAAATAAGTTGTACGATGTTTCTTAATAAAACCGTACATCGTTGTCGCCGTTTTAATATTGTTACTAGTAACAGTGACAATCACGGGCAGTTTACATTTGCCAATAAAGGTTTTAAATTCAGTTTTTTTAGTCTTACCTGTGATACGTTGGCTTCATAACCTCTGCTCCCAACTAAATTCCATTGTGTTTATTTCGCCCATTGTTTATTCTCGCTTAGGACAAAGCATTTAGTTAGGCACTTGCCATGGAATGGTTCCGTGTTTACCATCATTTGTATACCATCCTCGGAATGGCTCAATTTTATATACTACTGGCATTTTCAATATTGAGGTCTGCTCAACCCGGGGCTAAAGCGCATGAACAGTCTCAATTAAACCGAGATTGCAATATTTTTTTGTGTTTATCACGGTCGGCGCTTTTCAAATTTCTCTTTACTTACTCATTTTACGTTGAGTAAGTTGGAGAACTAACACTTAATACCAAAATATATCATTTTTGTCTGATATGATGAGTCAAACATCATAAAATGAAACATACGTTACTGTCGCCAGCCAAAACATTTTACATTTGATAAGAAAATAAAATATATGATTCGTATATATAATATCGTGTAGATAAATATTATACAATTGTTAATTGCTGGAATATCATATAAAACTTACAAGCAAAACATATGCAGACAATTGTATCTTCAAAAATGTCGCGAAAATAAACGAAACATGCGTTACCATGCATTACCACCAATGCAACACATGAGGGTGTGGTTCAAGTTGTTCCATGACAACGCATACATTGTAGTCTTACCTTTGATGCATGCAACCATTTCCATTGTGATTTTGGTGAAGGAGGTAATTCAACGTCCATTTTTGTTAAGAAATAATGTTTAAAATAAAATAATGCATAGCATGTAAGTTGCACTTACTATGATCAATACATATATTTAAAGTGACATTGCCCCTTAAAGATGTCTTAGATGAAATGGATGTCTATATGTTTTGTCTAATCTTAAGTATGTTAAATGAAGTGTCTAGACTTTCAGATGTTTAACACAGTTTCCGTTGCAACTAGTCCGCAGTTCAGCATATTGATAAGTTTAAATTTATCGCACAAATTCCTCTAGCATACTTATGAATTATCGGTTATTCACGTTGCATATGTTAAATGAATACCCATAGCATACTCGTTTTCTAGGCTTTATTTATCTGCTCTATGACCTCTGCCAAGTCACTGAATGCGTGATTTGTCTACGATTTTGGTTCTTTTTATATTCATATATGCATGATTATGTACGTGTTATAATTATATTGCTATAATGATATCATCTATTAGTTCTGCCTTGTTTATTAGAGCTTATAACCTATCTTGTTTTATTAGGATGACAATAGGCTAAGAGTGAGTTTTGGTGCAACCTAGAACCTGGTTTGAACCCTCAGCGGCGTTTTTGTCAATGGCAGTTCTTATGCGGTAGCCCTATTTGTCAACCTGTTTGAGTTTGTGATGGCACACGCCTTGATTCGTATTAACATTTTAAGTGGTGTTTGTTTTAGTACGTTTTTTTGCTTGACCGTGTTCTGTGAATGTCAGTTTCCTTTTGCTTTTATTGACAGGAAAAAAGCTTATCATCGTGATAATCGATCAAGCTCTGCGGTAAAAACAAAGGTAAATGTTACATAATGACATGGTGTACATGTATAAACTAAATTACCCATTTAATATGTTATTGCCGATATATAGCACTACATGTATTACACATCATCGTGACAATATTACCAACAACACCTGAAAATGAATTAAAACAACACACTGTCACACCATTAGTTACAACTCTCTCCATTGTGGCTGAAATTGAGTATGCGATTATCGGTTTAAAATTGTTACAATACCATGAATACAGCTGAATATGAATTCGAAAATATAAATGCTGCCAAGCTCACGTTTATGAGTTATGGAGCAACTGATATAAAGGTTAGGAAACTTTTTTGCTTCTTTGTTTAAATAAGAAGCTCCTGAAATGGTGATATTATGAGGTAACATTTTCAAAAAGGAAAAAGCTCATCAACCTGAACAATGAGAACGTCCGTGCCTTACGCCTTGCACATAATGCCGGCCAAAAATCAAGTCGTAACGTTATCAAACTGTTAAATACAGGAACGACTGCAGAAAGATAGATTACACAGATATATCAACACAAGTACCGTTGCTATATATACTGAACTAAAAAAGCTTAGCACGACTTTTTTTTAGGGACAAACATAAACATATGAACATTTACATATTTCTTTTAAGATACTTTTATTAGAAATGCTAGGTAAGGATGAGCCTTTCCAAAAGTTGTGTTGTTTTATTATTTTCTAAGCTTTAGTATCAGAATTACCTCCCATATATTAAAAAAAAAATTTTTTTTTAGAAAAGTATTGCTTTGAACACATTTATTAGTTGGCCTTACACAAGACTTGCCCATTCTTTCATTGTATAAAAAACATGTTGTTTTTTCATGAATATGTTTATGTTTATTGCAATATCTGTGAAAAGCGAGAGTACGATTTTTTTGGATGTCGTAGAAAACTTTCAACAGGTAAACAAATCCACAGGTAAATGTATTCATCAATTATCTGGCAATAGTTGTGAAGCTATACAATTCAGATTTAATTGATATTACCACAAAAAGGGGTGGCCATTCATCTTTAAAGAAGAATGGCCAACTTTTTTGTAGTATTATCAATTAACAAATTTAACTCTTAAACATCATATATACATTTGTTGGTAGTCTCGGAGAGAAACATATATTTAAATCCGCTACTAAGTTGTATGTAATAAGTATTATTTGCATGACATAGATACTACTTTTACCACTGCGTGACTGCACGTGGAAATGAGGTAAATCTGAATTGTATAGCTGCATAACTGTTGCCAGATAATTGTGGATTAAAACATTTACCTGTTTAACGTCTTCTACGTCATCAAATAAAATATTATTCTCGCTTTTCACAGATAATGCAATGTGTGAATTGTAAATATCTAGTGTTGTGTATTGATTTCGATTTAAATAGACATGTTCCTGAAACAAAACATGGCTGGAGAACTTTAAATCAATTCCGAATTTAAAAGACGAGAACGATAGTAATTTGCTATTGTTAATATCAAGTTCATGTCATAGTTTTAGAGATAATGTTAAAATTGTTCTTCTATATAAAGTAACCAAAATTAGGATTTTATTCTGAAATTGTTGACGGACATAGTTCATACCAAAACTCGGTAAATCTCCCATGTTTAATCATTGTCAACTGTTGGATATTTCTTCTATCGTGACGATTATGCATGTGTTGTTTCTTTAAAAAGGCTAATAAAAAAGGTAAATGACGCAGGTGGGCGCATATCACATGACATTTTTTTAAATATGAGAATAAGATATAGTGTTGTTACTGAGAGACACAGCCTGACAAACGACTAACCAGCGGTAGAAATATTTTTAAAAAAAACATTATAAAAAAAAATACAAAATATAAATAACACGGATGCTTTTTATTCTAGTTCTAGAAATTGCCACACGTCGCGATTTTACCGTTGTATTCTTATGATTCCAGGGTTGAACGGTCAGGTGCAGTTAGAAATTAGATGAAAGAAAGTCCTGTATAAATATTGAAGCCATTGCAGCGGAATAGAACATCTTTGAAAGTAAGTTTGGTATTTTGCGGGAGGTTGGTAGGTGGAGGGGGGTGGGGGGGGGGGGGGGTGGGGGGGGGTTGTTTTAAAATCTTAATAAAGTACGATCAGACCGCTGAACATTTCAGAACGCAAACGGTTCCGTATAAGGAAAATACTCAGGTTTCACACTTATTCATACGTCCCCTCGGGATGTAGAACACATGCTATTGAAATGTTGGTATTCTACTGGCTAAAATAAATGCACATGACATATAAAATCCGGTTCGTGTATAACCCAATCACAAAAGTTTCGGTGAATATTTCGTAACATTTGCATAGTTGACAGGTTGAGAGATTAAACCAGATTATGATTTTACTACTGATAAGCTATTAATGCAAGTATATATTTGCTGAGATTTATGTAAGCCGATATATAAGAAATACCATACTCTCACACATTGTCCATGTTTAAATCACATCAGATAATATATTCCTCAAAACAATGTAAGGACCACAACATAGAACAGTAATAATTACTTAACCTTTACTACTTTGGATTTCATATTCATATTCATATAAAATGTTAATACATCTGTGAAATGTAACAACTGGAAAACAATATAACTAAACTTAAAACATACCGTGAAAAGACAGTAAAAGAGTATGATAATGGACCTGTGGAAATGGCCGAACACGACACATACAAAATATCGCAGTATCGGTTTGATTGAGACTGTTCATGAACGGTAGTGAAATATGCTAGCTACTGCTCACGCCCTCTAGCCCCGGGTTGAGCAGAACTCAATATTCATAAAACCAATAGTACATAATTTTAACCATCCCGAAGATGGCATGCATATGGCGGTGGACATAGAGACTTTCCTCCGCCATGTCCAGCGGCGTATGGTCCCAGTATCTAACAAAATACTATGCTCCGAAGAGCGAAATAAATTCAATTACAGCACTTTAAAAAATCACACCCTATATCAGGCCGGACTCTACTCGAGAGCTTTAGCTCGAGGTCTGATTTGAGTCGAAGGCCTGAAATAAAAAATGATATGAAAATACCCATTTTGTTATTCCATTTAGCGTAAAATTGTCTATACAATCAATTCGTTTCTTTTTGTATATCAATTTGTATTCAATTACCTTAAAATACAGTTATATTTTACTAAGTTTACGGGTGAAAAGAAGTCATACACAAATAGACAAAATCAGAGGAAAACAATAACAAAAACAAATTGATATCGCCATTGAGAAGCGAACACGTAATATCACAGCGACAGGCAAACATATGCTCATTTAAAAAGCCTTTTGTCAGATAATACTTTAAACCAATAATCGTTGACTAACAGGAAAAGGATTTGGCTCTATCGTTTATACGGCTCGTTTTTTTCCCATACTTAATATCTGAATTCCATTTAGTTATAAATAGACTCTGTCATTTTCAAATTGATACGACATTTTTTCACCTTTCACTGCACCCGTAAGATAAAGCTTTTTTTCCGGTATATTGGTAGGAATAGCTAAGACTGTGTCGTATTGTATATTCAAACCAAGAGGACCTGTGGACTCTCTACAGGCTAAAACGGCTCTTATATCAGGGTTGTCGACATACAGTTCCCATCAGCACTTCTTTTAAAACATTGGCAATTCGTCTGTTGTGCCTAGTCTGGCATGGGTATTTTTTAATTTGTCCCACTTTCTTCTATGAATGAAATTTCATAAAAATGGTTAAAGATCAGATAAAAATTGAAGTAACTACAGATTTAAAAAAGGAAAATAAAATATAGCATATTTTAACAAATCGATGGCCATAACTCTGTCGTTACTGGTTTTCGAACTTGTCCAAGATTTCATTGATATACCGCGCTTTGCACAACTAGACATCATACTGAGACTTCCTGCCAAATTTAGAAATCCAAAGTAAAAATCCAACAAGCCGTTTAGGAGGAGTAGCGCAGACAAGAAATGTAAAGTAAAAATGTCAACGGGCCATCTGCGTCAAAAATCAACGAACTGGAACAAAAGCGCGATATGCAAAACTAGACATCTTACCGATGCTTCCTGCCAAGTTCCGTCGAAATCCAACCAGGCGTTTAGGAGGAGTAGCGCCGAAAAGAAATTTAAAGAAAAAATGTCAAGGTGCCTTAACTCCATCAAAAATCAACAAACCGGAAAAAAGCGCAATAGGCAAAACTAGAAAGCATAGCAATGTTTCGTCAAATTCAACACGGCGTTAACAAAATAAAAATGAAAAACAAGTAGTTAAAAAAAATGAAGAAAAAGGATAATAATAAAAATAATTAAAAAATAAATCAATAACAAAATCGTAAAAAAACAAACGAATCAATAAACAAAAAACAAACAAAACAATTGAAAAATAATTAAACAAAAAAAATATAATAATAATAAAAAAAAACAATTAAAGAAATCTGGTAATGATCAGATGAAAAATGAAGGCCCTATTGTATTCACGAGGCAAAATATAGCATATTTAACGAAATCAAAGGCCACAACTCCGCTGTTACAGGTCCGATCTGGTTTGTTTTCGAACTTTTCTAAGCTTTCATTGACATTAACAATCTGGTAAAGTTTGGTAAGGATCGGAAAAAACAATGAAGGCCCTATTGTCTTAACGAGGCAAAATATAGCATTTTTAACTAAATCCAGGGCCATGACTCCGCTGTTACTGGTCCGATCCGGCTGTTTTTCGAACTTTCCAAGCTCTTATTGATTTTAATAATCTGTTAACGTTTGGTAAAGATCGGATGAAAAATGAAGGCCCTATTGTCTTAACGAGGTAAAAGTTAACGGACAGACGACTGACAACTCGCCATCCCATAAGCTCTGCTGGCCCTTGGCCGGTAGAGCTAACAACGTATTTATAGGCAAGTTTGGGATAAAACCATTGACAGATTTTCAAATTGGATTAATGGTTGATTACATCAAATCAGCTTCTAAATTTGTGAGTAAATGAACAATCATTTGGGAAATACAATTGCGAAGAATTTGACGGAAAAAAATCAAGTAAACTGTAAAGTAGTTTGTTCTTGTCTTTATTATTGAGGCGGTCATATTAAGATTACATAGAAAATTGAGTTAGTGCCCCATCGAAAACATCTATAACTGAATAGTGTGAAGGGATAATATCTTTTTATAACATTTTACATAGTTTGCGTACCCAACTAGTTTAGTTTTCCATCGTAATTATTCAATTTTTAGATTATGCGGTAATATTAGTTCATTTACATAAGCAAATGACTTATTATATAACGATACAAACCTGATAAAGTAGTCGCCAGTTTGTCAACAAAAAGGCTAAAGGACAAGTGTTCCGTTATCAACAATAGGCTAATTGCTGTGAGTTGAATATATCGTTTCATTGGTGGGAAAACTGTGTCAAGTGAATATACAGCATGTAGTGAGATGGCTACTTTCTCCACTTATTGGACGACATGTACTAATTTAACGAACGTTACTATTATATTTACTTGTACGTACTAATAGGCTGTAAGCTAGTAAGAGAAACCCTCCCCCAACAGGAGGGATTTTGTACACCCTATTTTTCTGAAAGCCCTTTATGTGTAGAGCATTTTGGAACATGTGTGCCATCTGTCGACTGGAATTTTATCGTGTTACTGGGTGTAGAATGCGTTACCTATACAATAATAATTTAATTTGAAGACTAAACATGTATTGAAGAAAGGGTTTGTATATTCAAATGTCTTCATTATTCATGCCTATTATAATACAAAAGTTGGTTTAACTTACTTTTTATACCCTGCATTACTAAGCCTACGTTACCGTAATATACGTTACCTTGTTTTATTAAGTTTATTAACGTAAGACATTTTGAACATTAATGATGTTACATCCGTAAATTATTCCAAACCTAAGAGATATCACAGACATTATTTTAAACATCTTAGTTATTACAGATATACGTATCCATGATGTGAACAATGTTTGGTTCTTGTATTGTCCGTTATATTGTGTCTTTTTTAAAATTATTAATATTAATTGTTCGTGTGTTACTAGAAATCTAGAAAATTCGACCAATTAGCTTATAAAGGTGTTAATACAATATTCCTCTAAACATCGTTGATGGTAACAACAATGTTTGACCAGACATAAATGATGTCAAGCTAATACGTGTTAGCTCATGTATTAAACGTTACGTACGTTACCAGTTACGGTTGCATCATATTATTTAAATACCACATCTAAGTATAAAATAAAAACATGGATATATATCTTTATTTTCCTTAATCATGTTGATATATTGTTTATACTTAGGCAAACATTGAATGAAAAGAAGTTTGTATATAATTCACACGATTCTTCCATATTTTTTACGTTACCAAATTAAAAAAAAATAACAAAATTATATTCACAATTTTAACTGCTAATGTATTCATATATTAATCAAATGTAACACATGAAGCAATTTCAGCATATTCACAAAATGAATTGGACTTTTATTACGTTACTAACAAATATAAATGCATAGTTCTATAAGATAGCATGCATTTTCATGGAAATATATTACATCACTTGAGCTCATAATTCCTCTATACATTGTCATCACTTTCTTCAAACTCAGTATCAATCACTTTGTTGGCACCCACCCATTATTACTACCTTCTTCATTGTCAGGCTCTTTGAACCTTATGTCAACCAACTAATGTGACGCAATATCACTAATAGTCCTGTCAAATTAAATAACTTATCTTCTCTCATTTGTTTCTGCGTCTGGTTAATGTTGGTCAGTATGGTGCCACAAAAGCACTTCAAAATGTGCATGTTCAAATACATGATTATAGAAAAGTGTGGCCTTTGAACTTTCGCGAAAACATATTTGACATCCGTGTAAAGAGTTTTGCCATATAGGCAGCACACTATACTCTCCGTGATCTCCGCACTTTTTTTTGAAGATCATCTGAACCTTCATGCTGCTGTTCGAGCAATCCATATGGACACAAACTCTCTGTGGTTTTTAATCATTTTCAATGGGACAGCCTTGCCTCTCCTTACAAAGCCACTGGTTGTAACACAGCTTGTAAAGCAATGTAGTGTGGGTAGTAAAGGGCAAATATCAGATCCCTGAACCTTTACAATTTGTTTCACATTCAACATCTTGTTTAATGATCCCAGTGCCAAACATGACATGGTTGTATTACTGAAACAAAGTTTGAAAGCAGGATCAGTATGTCTGTGTCAGGAGAATGAACCACGATTGTTTCTGATGTTGGTGAGGATTGATTCATTCTGATGTCTGCTTCCTCCTATGATGAAACAGATCTCCTGACCATCAGCAAAGACAAATATGTCATCTGCAATGGTAAGCCGGAGATATTTTTCCCAGACAGAGTAGGTTTCATGACCTTGGAGGTTTGGTGCATATCTGTCTGTTTTCCACCGGCCGAAAATGCGATAAATGAATTGTGTCGTATTGTCGCGATTACTCATGTAACTCTTCAAATCACAATAAATCTTCATTTTCGGCCCTGACAACAGGGAAGTTGGGGTTTCACATTGCCTCTTGCACACAAATACTTGATAGATCTAGGGACGCAAGCGCCTGTCACAAAGTCGACTTAAGGTGCTTTGGTAAGTATGTCAATCACCATCTCTGCCAAATCGTCAAACGTACCAGGAACTGAGGGCTGATTGTGAGGTGTTGCGTTACCGTCACACACATACACATATTCAGTAGGTCGCTGTGTAGCTGGCTCAACTGATAGTCATTGACAAATACATGTATGTCATGGTCTTCTCAGCCTGATGCTGTACTAGATCATCATCTACATCATTATATGCTGAAATACAGACGATCGGAGGTATAGCTCATAGTTATTGATATGAACTCGTAATTGGGTTTGTGAAAGCAATGATAGATTCTGTGGCTCTTCTCAAGTCTTTCTCATTGTTCTTTGTTTGGGATGGGTGCAGTTCTTTGCGCAAAGAAATAACTTCTGATGCCATATTTGCCATCTGGAGAGTGGCCTCTAGCAGCTTTTCTCTACATTGACGTGTAATGCACCAGTGATATTCTTGGTATGCTGCATACCTTCTACTGAATCCAGTAATGGTACCCTGAAAATGTGCGTGTTGATTGACAGTTTAATAATATGTATGTGACTTGTGGAAGAGATACACTGAACTTCCTGTTTTGGAGAAGTTCATTTGACCAGGGGATGGGTTGTGTCAAGACTCAGGGTGTCATTTAATATACTGGAATGTGTCTGGCGTCAATCCAATGGTCATACTCATAGAACATTGGACCTAGACGTTAGAGTGAAGATAAATGCATGTCAAGGTCATTTTCCTTTGTGTCTGTCTTTGATAAGAGTTAGTATTATTAGTATTGTGTTGTCCAAATACTAGTAATCAGAATAAGGTAAGACTAACTTATATTGGATGGGGACAAAATAGTATTATTCATTGGGTATTTGTCTAAAACCAGGATACATTGTATGGGAAGATGCCATAACTAGTAAAAAAAACATTGTCAATAACCGATAAGCTCCCAGTAGTTTATTGTGCAATTACTATTTTTCTGTATTTATGAGTCATTTTTAAATATTTATTAATTATATATTTATTTAATTTTAGACATTATATTTATTAATTTACTTATACTAATGAAATAAAAAAAATCATAGTTAAAAGTACAATACTAGCACCTTTATTTCTGTAGACGTCCAATATTACATGTAACTTTAAATGGTAACGTAATTTTCGTGTTTATTTTACATATCGTATCATCTATATATACTCACACATTTTATTTATTTATTCATTCTTTTATATATCCATTTAATGAACAACATTTTATTATTAAAATAGTCACTGTTTCAGTAAAGTACTAGAGCCTTTATTTCTGGAAACATTCAATATGTAAGACAAATAACTTTAAATGGTAACGTTAATTTCGTGTCAGTGTCACGAAACGTAAACTACATTGTCTTTTGGAAATTTGTTTTCTTCGTTAGATTTTGTTTTTTTAATATATTTGATAAATACTATAAAATATACATATCGTTTTGTTGCATATAAACAATTCTTGAGTATTACATTTTCAAAATATGATAATGGTAACGTATTTCAAATGGATGTCACGCCCTTATATCCCCACTCTCATTTGGCAAACATAATTCAATTGTAGCAAAAGCATAGCCTTTCAGGAAAATATATCCTTAAAAATTCCCACAGAGTAGGGATGACCTCTTTTGGTAACTTACGATCTAGTTATTATTAACTGTATTTATGATGTAAACTACAGTATATTTCCATATTTGCATTATGTTGAAAAGGCTATCTAAATTAAACAATTCATAAATAACATAAATATACTATTAGGTAGTATTTGTTGTTCATATGCACATGTTTTACTTATATTCAAATTTCCTGAAGGTGTTCTGGAATTGTTATGTTGACGAAATTGTCACGTGCGTTACACACAAACACCCCAACGCTCAGATGGCACACATATCTTTTTGAAGGTTTTTGTATGAACTTTCAGAAAATCATACCCTACAAAATTCCCCCTGGAGTGTGTGTGTGGTGGTGGGTGGGGGTGTGGGGGTTGGAGGAGGGTGGGGAGGGTGTTCTATAGCCAGCTCAATGACTATAATGTAATGATAGTTAATACGTAACAATATATAAGAAAAAAATCAAAGAAACTATTCATTACTCCCTTACCATGTGCAATTACTAAAGCAATATAAGAGTTCCGGCAGCGAATAAAGGTCGGCAAAATGCAGTTGATAACACTCGCGGCGTCTTCGTGTCTGCATAATATGCATATCAATACGTAGTTGCATATTTTTAAATGCTGATTGTGTTGCACAATTACAGTAACTATATTTAAAGGTTAGGTAATATAACGGGGGAAAAAAGCAAACTCAATAACTATGCAGGTTTAATGTCAAAAGTATGATGGATTAAATGATGCTTGATGGCTACTTCAAGATTGCCGTTTTTCCATAAAAACGCAATTTTCCATAAAAACGCAATTATTGTATCTACAAAGAAAGATGAAAAATATCGGACAGGGAAAGCAGCATTCAAGGATGACTGTCAATCACAAAATAAACACGCAAACAGACAAACGAGAAGGCAAAAGTAATAAAAAATGCAAACGACATTACAAACACAAAAAGGTTGACAATAGGGCTACCGCCTTGGAACGGTCATTGGCAACAAAGGCCACTTGGGGGGGGGGGGGGGGGGGGGGGGTTAAACCGGTTCTAGGGTGCACCAAACCTCACAATTACCCTACTGTCATCCCATTAAAACAGGACAGTGTAAACATGATAAATAAAGAAATCCCCGCCATGATCTAATCTACAAATTGCGATGTTTATTTTCAAATGTATACTAAATCAATACTGAGAAGGGTATCTCTTGGAAGCAACAAACACAAACAAGAGTGACAAGTAGCAAACTCGGTTGTATTGAGTCTGTTCATGAGATGTAATGTATAGTGAAACACCCCTCACGTCGCCCAGCACCGGCTTAATCGGTATTCTACCTTAAATCCACACAAAATGGGCTTGATGATCCCAAAGGATCATTAAGTAATAACAATACTGATTTGTAGCCGGGGCCACTTTTCACGGCCGCCACCCATCACTATAAGCAAACGCTAGTGTGAGTTGTCTAAAGTCAGAATACCAATTAAAATATGTTTGGTTAAACAGTCATTCCGATATCTGAAATATGTAGATTAAATATCATGGGAATACTTTTGGACGTCATTTGTCTGAGTAATAAGCGTTTATGTGCGTAATAAACACGTACTTAGCAATACAAATACGGGACTCATTTGCAAACGTTGCGTATAAAGAATGCTGGGAGTTAGAGACTTTGTTTCTTTTAAACAAGGCATCTAGTCAAAAACAGAGTGTAGGAATATTACAGGAGATAGAAAGAATGTATAAAACACATTAACAGCATTTATATATTATTATGAAATACATTTTTTTCTGATGGATATAGCGTGTTTTATAATCATCTCACCGATAATAACATTGTTTATTCACATATCAAATAGAGCACTTGATAACTTTTTTGTGTCTATTATGCATTTAAGTAACATTGTTTAACTAACTCCCGTGCACATATAATTCTCACCGATAATAACATTGTTTCTTCACAGATCAAATAAAGCACTTACTAATTCCTTTGTAACTTATCTGCATTTAAATAAAAATTATTTAATTATCTCCCGTGTAAATATAATATGTGTCAGTGATTCAGATGCTTAAAACGCATTTTGATCTTAATACTTACCCGAATCATCAGTAGACAATACGTGGTCCGGGTATTAACTTTCATACCCCATCCAACCCGTTCTTCAAGAAGCGAAAACGGGTTTGGCTGGTGTATGAATTAAAACCTTAATTTCGGCTTCAAGACCGTGAGACCAACCAATTTGCCTACAAAAAGTTGTAAAAAAAGGCAATAACATAATGTTTAAACTAAACTTACTTCAAATAGGATTACATACTATTCGAAACAACGTGATGTTCCGTTACCAAGTGTTAAAGTTAACATATGTTCTAGATTGTTCATGAGGGATACGGGATAATATAAGGGTCAATATTGCTCCCGTTACTTAGAAGAAGCGATATTCTACTTACTTAAAAGCCACAATGCTTGGGATCGAACACCCCTGCAGGACCAATAATAATAATGTTATCGAAGTTTCAAATCATCACATACTTTTGAGATGTCAGATTCTTAATGAGCGTCTTGCAATTGGTCTATGGGCATGATATGTAATTACCTAGCCTCGTACGTCTGATAGGTTCGTTTATTAGACGCAATCCAGCCATAACAATATATTCGATATCAAATGCATAGGGCGGTTACCGCAGTTGAGGGCAATTTCCATGGAGTTTGCATCAGTGCTACAAAGTATTGCCTTAACATTATCATGATTATAGCGTGAAACCTAAAACCTGTCACATATCAAACAAAATTCATTCAAACAATATCTTCCATGCCCTACCCTCAAAACAAACACAAAATTAAAACATCAATTGTACACTCCAAATGGGATTAAACACTTAATAGGAAGCCATATTGATAGGTTATTATATGTATATTGGGCTATTTGCCCAACTTCTTCCGAGTAGTAGTGTGACGCGACATAAAACTACACAATCCCTAATTAATAATGTATAGCATAAACGCGCACGCTGTATTGTGTCTTTGCTTTGCAGTATAGGGTATTGACATGTGGTTTTATTTTGACGGTTTTTATAAACATATATGTAATTGATGTAAGCGGTTAGTTAGAGTGTGCCATATACATGCATTTACATTTATTTCTTGACGTACATTTTATAGCATTCATGTTTACAAAAACGCTGAAAAATTGATCTAGTGTAAACATGTATTTTCCGGATAAACACGTTTGATATGTGTATACTAATAGTTATCCTGTTAATGATGTCACGTATGCCTCTATTTAATTGACATGTGCTTATCAAATATATTTCTTGACTGTATACGGATAATAATTTTTAATGTATGGTACGAGCTTTATATATGTATACATTTGTTTGTGTGTCTTATGTCGCATGCTTTAACCTGCAGTTTTGGCGTTGTGTTCAAATGTATGCTTTTGCATATTGCATAATCTAGTGAAGGTTTTTGATTACTAATTTTAGTCGATGACGCTTTACCTGGAACACGGGTATATAAAGTCAACCTTGTGAATAGGCAAATGGTCAGTAATAGCAAACTAGCTTAGATAAAAGCATCCAATACAGTTTTCACTCAAGCGATTTTGCTATGACTGACCAGTTACTACTATAAGTTTTATTTGTGCTCGCCCTATGTCACAAGGCCTTTTGGTAGGCGTTTCTAGGTAGTTTATTTTATTTATTCCTTAATTATAATTATTCTAAGGAGATTATATTAACGTTATCATCTTTCAACAAATGACAAGAACAAACAGACACTTTAATATACTTTTATGCCCAAGGAAGATTATGGGGTTCACCAAAGGTTGTTTTTTTAAAAAATAATTTACATCAAATAACCATGCCATCGAAAAAGGGTACCAGCTAGGGGCATGGATCAGGTGTGTGTGAACTATCAAAATAGTCTCTAGTAAGTTAAAAATGTTCTTATTAATTATTTATATATGTACATTATCCATATTTTGTCTGATCATTGCTTCATTGTTTAATTTACTGAAATGTTTATTACTGAAATGTTTAAAATATATTGCATATTAAAGGTTATAAAAATGATAAAAATACCCAGTGCGGGATGTCAGTCACCCGTCCTCAGCATCCTAATTGTCCACACAGAGCCACGTGAAGGCCATACTGGGGAGGGCAATGATCAAACAGTGCAGATCTACATTATTTATATGAGATTATGTGATTGATCCTGGACCGTTGCGCCTGCGTTGTCATCAAAATCGCCCCCACGCGTCCAACGGATCAGTCCCATGTTAAACCTATATCAATAATTGAATTGCTTTCCACAGTAATATAAGTTGAGTGATCTTATTACCTTAGGTACATGCAGGAAGTAAATCACCTATTGAGGAAGGTCTAGTATAGCAATTGAGGGACACCTAGGATACCTAAGTAGTTTATTACTTTATACAATGGGGGTTATGCTGTAGGATATGGTTAAAAGATGGGGTAACTGAGATAATCAAAGAATTAGATTTTCTTTTCGTAGTGGGTGGCTTTAATATAGTCACCAAGAGCGCTGAAAACCAATTGTTTATGGGTTTTTTCGGGATCGAGTAAATTATTAAGGTTTAGAGGGATGGATAGATTTTAATTCGTCCCGTTTTGTATCGAGCTGACTGCATTCAAGAAGAAAGTTTCAGTGGTGTATTGGATCGAGCAGGAAGGATTTTCTTTTGAAAGATCCTTAATGATGTGGCTTCCTAGACTCGCGGGTAATAAGTTATATCCAATTCTAAGTCTGGTCATAGTTTTGGTAAGGATTTTATTGCCCGAAAACAGGTCATGATTTCTAAAGTTATGGCTAAGTCTAGTAAAAGTGTTGAATTTATAGGTAATGATTTAGTTAATTTTAATTATTTTTTTACGAATACAGGAATAAACTTCTGAAGGTCCAAATGCTATATGTTTATCAATAAAAGGATGGTCCAATCCAGCTTTACAAGCTATGTCGGCTTTTCATTGCCGGAAATATTTACATGGGCTGGGCACCATTCTAAATAATGGATAAACCCAGTATGTTACAGTCATTACGTAATGTTAATATGTCCGAAATTAGGTCCGGTCTAGACTTGCTTTTTCTATCTTTAATGGCGGTAAGGCTGGAAAAGGAATCTGAGATAATAACTGATTGTTTTATTTTGGAAAATCCATTTGAGCGACTTAAGTATTGCAATCAGCTCGTTCGTAAAAATGGTTAGACCATCAGAGATTCGAATAATTTTGCTAATGTTTTGAGACGGGATTACAAAGGCAGATTCCACACGTCCTGTGCCAGGGTCCTTTGACCCATTCGTAAAAATGTTTACATGATAGTTATACTGGTCATCAATATGTTCCATAAAAGCTTGTTTTATAATGGATGGGTTGTCTTGTTTATTAATAATATTTGAAAGAGATGTATCAACTTTTGGTAAAGCTAGAGTTCAT
The DNA here is from genome assembly GCA_037043455.1 of Cyrtodaria siliqua. Taxonomy (NCBI): domain Eukaryota; kingdom Metazoa; phylum Mollusca; class Bivalvia; order Adapedonta; family Hiatellidae; genus Cyrtodaria; species Cyrtodaria siliqua. The sequence goes on along the minus strand of JAWPHD010005546.1, from coordinate 40,421 downwards.
GTTGGCATGTCTCTAGTATTAAAATCTGCTATGGTAATCTTATTTAGTTTATATTCCTCTGTCAAGTTTAATGTTTCTGTACCGAAAAGTTTAGGCTTATTACGAAATTTATTTTTATAGTATCATGTATTTATAAAAATATCATTTATAGGGTTTTATGAACTTTTTGTTTGGATCCGGGCCCAGAACCGAAACAACTGCTCCTTGATGTAAATGGAGTGGTAATACTCCCGCCTCATGTTCTAATAAATGTTTAGGCGTGCTATTTAGCGCCCTTAAGTGCTATCCTCAATGCCTTTTTTGAATAATATACAGTTTATGCTGTAGAGACGGAGCAGCACATGAATACACATGAGATCCATAATCAATTTTAGATCTAATGAGGGTTTTATATAAGACAATTAGTATTTTTCTATCGGAACCAAATTTCCATGCCAGAATGTCTTAACATATCAGGGAGATCATTAATTAACACATTAAAAAGAAGGGGGAGATAACTGAACCTTGGGGCGTGCCTCTCTCGAGCGTTTCCTAATCTGAAAACGGGTCACCAACTTTGATTATAATCTTCCTATCCATCCTGAAGGAAAGCCTTGATAAAATGTAAGGCATTCGTGGTTCAGTGGTAGAGTGCCGATCTTAAGATCGGAGAGTCCCCGGTTCGATCCTCCTCTGCACCATATTCGTTGTGTCCTTCAGCAAGACACTTTACCCACATTGCTTAATACTGGTTCTACCCAGGAAGCCTGCACATAATACCCGAAAGGGGGTGATGCAGTATTAATAGCTAGATAGAGAGATAGGAAATAAAGAAATCTACTCTTATTCCGAGGTCATATCATTTAGAAAGGATGCCGATGTTCCAGGCAAGATCAAAAGCTGCCTGTAAATCGAGAAGATAACTAATAAGAATGGCCGAATTTTTTGGCAAAAATAATATCGTGTTGGAGTCTTGCCAACTGATCATGAGTGCTTCGACCCTTTCTAAACCCAGACTGATATCTATTAATTAAATTCTTTGATTCTAGGAAGTGTTCAAGGCGGGTTTTGACCATGAATTCCATTAGCTTACTAGGATGGAAAGTAAGACTTATAGGGAGATAGGAAATGGGGTCATTGATATCTTTATTAGGTTTAAATATTGGGATAACGCAAGCCAGTCTCCAGGAATGGGATAATTTTTGGAGGACCAAATTTTGTTATAAAGAGAAAGCCAAATATAAAAATTAGAGGCATGTGTTTGAATAAAACGTATGAGATTGTATCAGGTCCAACGGCGGAGTTCTTTCTGCTGTTTATTTCTTCTTTCAATTCGAATAAAGAAAAAGGTAAATTGAGTAAATGGTTGAATTCATCATCATCTGCTTCATTTATTTTAGCATTGAAATTATCTTCGTAGTTACTTTGGTATTCATTAGTAGTTTGATTGAGATTTGTTTTACTAGAGACTTGGGAAAATGTTCCGCCAATTGCCTATTCACAACGTTGACTTTATATACCCGTGTTCGAGGTGAAAAGACATCGACTACAAGTCTTAATTACTGAAGCGATAACCACCTCCTACTTTTCAAGCGCGCGGTCAATACGTGTATATAGATAGATTGATAAGCTATTCAAACATAAGGCTTTACGCCCAACAGTTCACATGCAGATAGTACAATAATCACATACATATAAACACACAATATTTTCCAGTTAATGACAATTTGTATAATTTGTATAATTGTGTAGGGGAGTTTCAAGATCATCTGTATATGTTACTTGTTAAAGAGTATTTGACAACTATAAAGTATATATAAGTGTTTTTAATATATCTTTTTAAATTATTAGTCCTAGGTACTGATCAGTACACATGTATATATGTGGACAAAAATGGAGAAAAATGATATTTATTTATAAAACATGTCGTCTCTTCTTTTAAAACTCTTACTAATGAAAACTGACAGTTTCTGTAATAAACTCTTGTTTTCGCTGTCATAAGTTCGATACAATTTGGTATGTTTGGCCGTTTCCAAAAATATTTGTTAACATATTCTTTTCTAATATCATGATATAGTGAACACTCCAATACAAAGTGAAATTCTTCTTCTAGTATATTACAAAGCTGGCATTTTCTTTCAGATCTTGGCGTTTTATTTGGGCTATGCCATCGACCAGTTTCTATTTCTAACCTGTGACTACAGACTCGTAGTTTTGTAAAAAAAAAAACTCTAAATTTCTTTATAATTAGTACATCTAGATAATACTTAAACCTGAAATCTGATACTATTCTATATGTACTAGCTGTAGTGGAGGCCGATAATTCAGCACTCTAATTTTATATAAACATATGTTTAAATATATTAATAAAATCTACTCCTTGAAAATACCAAACTTCATTAAATCCTTCGTTACAATAACCTTTTAACTTGAGATGCCCAGTTTAATTTGTTTGGGTTTACAATCAGATCATCTAACATAACATTATACATATTTTTTATATATTTGCGATCACTAGTACGTGTAATTTTTAACCAGAACCGGATAATGTAGACCATACCTTGAATTTTTGAAGGAAATCTCCCGAGTTCTCCATATAAGTTGTTTACAAAATTGAAGGTGTACTTTCTCTAACTTTTCCGCATTTGAGAATCCCCATATTTCTGCGCCATAATTTAATATTGGCAAAATGAGTTTGTCAAAAATGTCTAAAGTGTGACTGATCGATAAGGCAGTAAATTGATTTACATATGACTTCATTTTGAAGATTGCATTTAATGCCTGGCCACTTAATGATTCGAACGTTTGATCAAAAGAACCGCCTGTGGTAAAGACAATTCTCAATTAGGTAAACTTATTTACAATTTCAATTACAGTATTATTATATGTGAACAATAGGTTCCTTTTATCTGACCCGCCTTTTTTAAAAAGCATGACATTCGTTTTATTTTCATTTACAACCAATTTGCATTTCTGGCAATAACCGTACAGTATATCTAACCATCTTATAGCCCCTTTTCAGTATTCGAAAATATCACTATGTCATCAACGTATAAGAGTAACAGCAACTTTAACATTACTCTATCGATACCTTTAAAACCATTTAGTGTAAAATGTTCTTCTAAATCATTTACATACATAGAAAATATGAAAGGTGACAAACAATCGCCCTGCGGCGCTCCAAGAAAACAGCTTAAACTGTTACTAAGCTGGTTTTGATACTTTACTCTTGATTTAATATTCGTAAACCTCTCATTCCATATTGCATCAGTTGATAGAATATGTTTTGTCTAACCAACAAATCAAAATCTTGAGTGAAATCTATGAAAGTTACATATAACTTTTTTTTCGTTCAATATATGAATTATCAAACCATGGAGAACGAATATGTGATCAATACTTCCCATATGTTTTCGAAAACCAGTCTGTGCTTCAGTATAAATATAATAATCCTCACAGCCCATGTACTTAACCTGTTTTTTAAAATTCTTGTGAATAATTTACCGAATACATTCAGTAATGTTATCCCTCTATAGTTTCCTGGTTGGTTTATATCTCCTTGTTTGAAAAGTGGTACAATATAGCCTTCCGTCCAGTGAGAAGGGAAATAACCCATATCAAAATTCTTATTAAAAACGTTCACTAAGTATGATCGAAATACATGCAATCATATTTGAACATTTCATTTATGACATAATCCGATCCGGCTGAGCGGTTGTTGTTTAACTCTTTACATGCTTTATGAATTTCTGCTTGACTGATTTCAAAATTAAGTTCGTCAAACATTATTTGTAGTTCATTGTCTAACATTCTGTTATTAAAGTATAAACTATCATCATCTGGTTGGAAAAATACAGATTCTGGATCATTTATTGATTTAATATAATTTGCAAATTGAGAGGTCGTTATATTTGATATTGGCAATCCAGTGTTGGCCGTTTTTAAGAGTTTCCAATATTCCTTTGCACTTTCTGTGACTCTAATTTCTGAGTTTTTTTGTTTACTAAAGCTTGTTTTCTTATTTCTAATGACTGTTTTAGAATGAGACCTAGACTGAGTCATAGCTTTTCTGTTTTCTGTACAGTCAGATTTTCTATAATTATCATGGGTTTCAATATATATAAAAAAGGAAACATATATCCAGCCTATCAACATTTATGTAGCTTATGATACACGCTGTTTGTTTTCTTTAAACGGGTATGTATTTATATGGATGATGTAGCTTTAAGGAACGGACTATTTATCCGTGGAGGAACGAGTGCAGATATCCCGAAACAATTCTGATCCATTTTTAGCTCTACTGGCTTAGAGCATATGGGATGGCGAGTTGTCTGTCGTCAGTCGTCGTCCGTCATCGTCCATCGTCCGTTAACGTTTGCCTTGTGAATACGATAGGGCCTTCATTATTAATCGGATATTTGCCAAACTTGACCAGGGTATTTATATCAATAAAAGCTCGGACCAGACAGATCGGATTAGTTTCACCGGATTTATGGCCCTCGATTTACTGAAAAATGCCATATTCTGCCGTGTGAATACTCTAGCACCATCATTTATTATTTAATATTTACCAAACTTGCAAAGATTGTTAATATTAATAAAAGCTCTGACAAGTTTGAAAACCAGCCAGACCAGATCAGTAACACCAGAGTTATGGACCTGGTTTTACTGAAACAATGCCATTTTCTGCCTTGTGACCAGTCTAGTACCTTCGTTTATTATTTGACCTATACCAACCTTACACATATTGATTATATCAATGAAAACTCGGACAAGTCGTATTATTAACACCAGAGTTATGGCCTTTATTTAATTAAAGACGTTGTATTGTGCCTCGTTAAGATGTTGGGGTCTTCGTTTGGCCGGATTTTAACGAAAGTTTTGCAAGGATGATCAATGAATGAATGAATGAATGAAAGATGAAGAAATAAAGGATTAATTAAAAGTTAATGGTCATAGATTAATATTGTAATACCTTTGACGCATAAGATCAAAGTCTACACATTCCAACAAGATGTGTTTGACCGTTAACGGTGCAAAGCAGGGTATACATTCTGGTAATTGCTCACCTTGCCCGCCCTATCCTGCACCGGGCTTGGACAACGACGAATGGGTCTACTAGAAGAACGCCATTCTCCGAGTGACGGTTTAATTGAATGGAGTTAATTGTTAACTGAAAAATCCCAAGCGGCTCAGGGATGATCAGTATCAAGCCTAGTTGTGTATATCATCATCGTGTTCCGGCTGTAAGATTTTGGCGGAGTTATGGCTCTTTATAGGTTTTAATACACAAACATTGTCCTGACTAATTCTCCTGAACCCCTGACCGAATTTAAACGAATCTTTGCAGGGATGATCAGTACCAAGCCTAGTTGTACATATCATCACCGTGTTCCGGCTGTAATATTGTTGGCGGAGTTGGCCCTTTATAGGTTTCAATACACACATTTTGTCCGGACTAGTTCTCCTGAATCCCTTGCCGGATTTCAGGCAGCGTAACTTGGCAAGGATTATTAGTAGCAAGCCTAGTTGTGCATATAGTCGCCGTGTTCCAGAATGATTTTTGGCGGAGGTGTGGGTCTATAAAGCTTTAAATAAACAAACTTTGTCGTGATTTGTCTCTTCTGAATTTATGGCTGGATTTCAGCGAAACATTTAGAGATAATCAGTACCAGACCTAGTTGTGCATCTCATCGCCGTGTTACGGTTGAATGATTTTCGGCGGAGTTATGGCCCTTTAAAGGTTTTAGTACACAAACATTGTCCGGTTGAAAGATTTTTGACAGAGCTACAGATATTATCTGGACTAGTTTTTCTGAACTCTTGGCTGGATTTCAGTGAAACTTGGCAGGAATGATCAGTACCAAGCCTAGTTTGCGCATATCGATGTCGTGATCCCCACCACAGACTCCGTATAGCCAGAAGAGCGATACAAGTCCTCTTATGCCTCTTTTTTAATACGAATAATGAATAATTAGAACAAAAACGTAGGTTGTAACATTTTTCTTTTCATCAAAAAACATGTATTTGAAAAAACATAGTTTAATTACATCGTGAGAATTTTCCACAATGAAATGAAATTACTAAGTTTTGTTTTTATCACTATAACTGTGCATAACTCTCAAACGAATATGCGAAAAGAGTAGTTCCAAGTCGCATAATCATGATAATGCCGTCAATAAATAATTCTCATTTCTTTTTGTAAAAAAGGCATTTTCACTGATTTAAAGTGCTATTTTTGTTTTATATCACATTGTTGATCTATTTGCTACATTTTTCAAGCATTGCCATGTTAAATTGTGAGATTTTAATTGATTTTGCTTATATGGAAATGAGTGAATGAATACAATATTATGGCATCTCAGTGTTTATGTTCTTAAAGGGAGCATTCATTCATGAGACATGTTTTTTCTTAGAAGATACATGACCTCCATCTTTCTGTGGATTTTTTGGCAGCCTATGTGTCATTTGTGATGAGAATGTAAGTTATTTATTTTTAATTTTGGTCTAGATATGAATGACAACATGGCATTTAAATTTTAATTCACACACAACTCAATGCAACAACCAATATGACCTTACATCATGTCGGACATGGGAGAATGCTGACGTTTCCATTCGTATTCGCAGCAACAGTAGTTTGTAAATGCGCATCCAGTAACAACCGTAACTGATAAGAAGTTATCAGATTATTACTGTCGATGAAAACGTCTGAAGCTGTGTAAAGCAAGACCAAAACCCCGGAAAAAACATCAAAATACACTCGAAACGTACTCACAAAAACAATGATTTACATTACTTGTAAGCGTTACATTTCGTCACATTAAATCAAAAGCTATGTCAATGTAATACAGCATTTCTCGTCTATGAGAAATGCATACACATCAACATTTTGCTACCCAGTTTAAATAACTATAATGTCCCCCGTACTACATTTTATTAAATGCAAACCTTTATGAAAATGATGACCAAATGGAATAAACAACCAGACAACCAGACAAAATTAATTGTTTCTTTCGAATAAAATGACGAGTTATGCTTTATATTCCTTTCTAATTTGAAGATAATGGAACAGTTTGACATTCCATTTCAGCTAATTCCGCTCATATCGTATTCCAAGGATTCCTCTTAAGTGCTAATAGGCATGCATTTATCTTTTGACGATATGTTTCCTTTGATAATTTTGATTAAATGTGTAAGATTGATTTCAAGAAGTATCTAACTTAAAAGTAAGATAGATTTTTCTTCCATACTGGACAAGGATATCCGTCATTTTACCGGGGCTAGATATTTCCATCTCACCCTAGGGTCGAGATAAAATTATCGCGCGCCAACATCAGGTATGCAGGAAAATATGTAAAACGTTAGAAGCAGGCGGCGACAACATGTCTCTTATATGCAAGAAAAAGAATCTATCATGGGTATTCGGTTCAGATAGGGAATTCCAACCCTCGGTATAAGTGTTTTAATGGAAACCTCAGCAGAGCCATGACAGATTCTTGTAATTTGTCAGTTAATTGAGATCATGTGTGGTCTACATCATTACGTTATGGGAGGCAAAGGAAGATCATACGTGTTCGCTAGGGATACAACTATCTATCATGCAATGAAATGACACACAATAAGATTGAGTATAGGCTATTGCCTCAAAGTTAATGATTGTATACTAAAAGAAAACGTTAAGAACATTTTACCATTTACATAAAGTCTAACAATGACATATTTTCCCAGCATAAGGAGTGGTTAATTTGTCATTTGTCATGTTTATCTGTTTTTACTTAGACATGACATGCACATAAACGTTTAATAATCTGCATGCAAAATAAACTATCAATCCAAAAGTGGTTTTAAATTAATGGATATTCGTAAATTAAGACACCCTGTACGTTTTATAGCAAAATATAAAGGCTAACTGAAGTTATTTCAACTTTCATAATTTTCTGTTGTCCCACCAAAAGGAATTTCTGTGTTTTGTGGTTGACTGCCTTCCTTGAATGCTACTTTCCCTGTCCGATCTTTTTATATTTCTTTACATAGGAAAAGCCTGATCAAAAATTCATTTTGGCTGTAAAATATGTATTTCTCAACTGATTTTCAAAACTAAGGCAGTGATATTTACCACTAAAAATGCCGGTTTTAATGATATATACTTGATGTACGTATTTTTAAATTGCTGAAGCTACTGAGGAAAAACCTTTGGCTGAAACAAGCGCCACAAATAATAGACAGATAAATAGACTTTTGTAATATTTAATATTGAAAATACATGTATTGTATAAAACGCATTATTACATGACCTCTTATATTAATGACCGGTCAATATTTTTGACAAGTATATGTCTGCGTTTAATAAATCATTTAATAAGATATTAATGGTTTTCCTGGTAAAGTAGGACATCGTCTAGATTCGACGAAATAAATATTCGATTAAGGCAAATGCAGCATGTGTGATTTGTAGTTTTATTCAGGTATGATCACAGATAAGTTATGACAAATACTGCACATGTTAATAAGATAAGCGTGTTTTAGGATAAAAATATTAAGAATATATCTCCATTCAACTTCGAATCATATTTTTATGCATACTGACGTCATTTCGATTTTTTCAAATTCATCACTGATATTCGGCAGGTGCCCTCCTGATTTCTCAGGACTTCATCCGCGGTGCGGTAATTTGGTGTGCATATCATCCTAATACATTTAGGGATTCACGAACCTTTGGGGACCCTTTTAAAAATACATAGAAATTTAAAACACACACTTGAGGAAAGTTTGGTGCTTTTGTCCGGCGTGTCTAGATTGGGTCCTAAAATCTGGGTTTTGGTCCCTCGCTATATATATGCAAATCACCAGACCGGACTACTTTTCCCCCATAATTACAAGCGCCAAACACGAGAGATGATACTAGTATCGGTCGAGGGCGAGAATGATTTTTATGTCCATTACGTTTCATTTGGAGAAATGATGCTATGGTAAAAGCGAGATGTTACTACTTATGACATTATGACGGTACATGTACCCATGGCATGCCCTCTAACCTATATGCTGTGTTTACTTAAAATAGTTATTTTACCTATCCCATTTAAAGCAATACCGTTTATTCGATCATTTTTTTCTACAAGACCCGTGCAATAGTGTCCATTTTTAGTTTGGAAAAATACATTTAAAAATCAAATACATTTGTTTTTTTCAGTTGAGTGAGATAACTTATTTTAAAAACATGAGTTTTATTTCAAATGAAATCCCAATCATGAAGTCAGATGTTGTATCCTGTTTTAGGGAGAAAAGGCACGATTCATATGTCAACTATTTCAACAAAAGAAATAAGGTCTTACAATAAGATTATGTTTAAGAGTGTAAATTATACTCTCAAATGAATTAAACATTATCTGACTGCCATATTTTCGATGATGAAGGCACATCATAGCACGCATATACTGAACGTTAATCTGACACCATGAACAAACCAGTACTACGATTTCAATTGTTCGTTTGTAACATCTATCCACATTCTTCTCTCAGAATGGTTAGATATAATAAAGACATCTAGCTAACGTAAACAAAACGATATTTTAATTGTGCTTGAGTGCATATAACTTTTAAAGCAAAACGCTTAACTATGATACCGATTACCGCAAGCATTCAAAATGTAAAGAAAGCTATTGTAGGATATAGTCACCGTTAAACATATAGATTTTTGAGAATAAAAAAAAACGTAAATAAAACGATATTTTAATTGTGCTTGAGTAATATAACTTTTTAAGCAAAACGCCTAACTATAATACCGATAACATCAAGCATTCAAATTGTAAGACAAAGGGTTGTATGGCGGGTATGATTAACATCGAGGCAGTACAGATGTTTTAAAACAAACTGTTAAACTATGATACCGATGACATAAAAGCATGCATGTATAAAGGCAAATGGTCACCGTTGATGCATCACAGATGTACAAAAGTACAAGTACCTGCTTCTAACATATGCATTAGGTCTCTAAGCAGTAAGTGACACCACCGTGTGTATGCATCCGCTCACACAACAAATATGTGTTTAAAAGGAAAGACGGCAGATAATACATATATCTAACACCGAGGCATCCGTGTTATTAATTGACATTTGTGGTATATCTCATCCGCTGTTTCGTGAGGTGAATCTTAATTGAGTGCTTCTGTTGACATATGTCAACATTTCGTTAGATTATTCAATCGTAATGCAGCCAATCGAAAGGGAATAAAATATATCCTATATATCATTTCTGTCAGAGAGTCGAGTTGTTTAATCTCTGATGCATCAGTTAGAAAAGAATATATAATTCGTTTAATAATGATACAATACGATCCAAAAAGCTTATCTCTGAAAACATATCACTATATATTCCTATTTGTTATTCTTAGTTTAGTTGTATTTGTTAATGTTTGCATTCTGTGCGGTTATATAGATAGACGTCTGTACAAACAGTCAATACATATTCATGACTTAAGACTCCATGGATTTGAAAGTCAGTTTTTTAGGGATTATTTTTCAATGACATTAAATGTTAAATGTGCTTTGATTGTATAATGAAGCGCCTTGCTTTTTCGATTGTCTATCTGAAGCAACACTTGTAAAGTACGAGAGCTACATGTTAAATATAGGCGAGAAAAGTATAATTATATTTGTTAACTCCATGTATCATGTTTATGAAATAACGATGTATAGAATTAATGCATTCTTTGTTTAAAGCATGTGTTTAATATCGATAACCATATAACAAAATACCTTTTTGTCCAGCAAAATATGATGAATTTAATTGTATCAAGTTGTTTTAATTTTCTGCCCCGATCCTGAGATTATATTTAAATCCGATCTTGATTTAATCTTAATATTCGTTCCTGATGCCATCTTAATTTAAATATCACATTGACTGTGTGAATACCATATTAACTATCAGCCAGTCACAGATTGGTATTGTGTTCCTTGTATATTTATTCAATTTACGTCATATTCACTGAACAAAGGTAAAATTTGGAAATCGGCTAACATGACAAACATAATCATCATTGCGGGATTGGTTTTGACTGAAACTGTTTATGAATGGTAGTGAAACATGCTTGCTACCATCCACACCAACTAGTCCCGGGTTGATCAGAACTCAATATTTACGAAATAGTACGAACATATTAGCCATCCCGATTATAATATGTATACGACGTTGAACATGGCACCTTCAATATGGTGTGTTCATACCATTCCATTGGCAGCGGCGTATGGTCCTAGTTTCTAACAAAATGCTTTGCTATAAACATGATAAACGAGAAAACAGAGAGCGAAAAATCAAAAAATGGAATTTAGTTGGGAGCAGAGATTAAGAAGCCTGCGTATCTCAAGTAACAATCAAAACACTAAATTGAAAACAGGCACCATATCGTAAGGGTGATTAAACATTACGCAGCGCCATTAAAGGCTGGAGAATTGGAACCAACTAATCGAACTTAAAATAAGAAAACAAAGTTGTTGAGAGAATGTATTACGGATATTTGTATAAATATCGGGCTCAGCGATCTCCATATAACGGAGTTGTTTGTTTTTTTGTTTCTTTATTTACACTGACCTGTTTTAATGGGGTGACGGTAGGGTAAGTGTGATGTTTGGTGGACCCTAGAACCGGTTTAAACCCCCAGTGGCCTACTTTGCCAATGACCGTTCCAAGGCGGTAGGCCTATTGTCAACCCTTTCGTGTTTGTGATGTCGTTTGCTTTTATTATTACTTTTGCCTTCTTGTTTGTCTGTTTTTGTGTTTTGTGGTTGACTGTCCTCCTTGAATGCTACTTTCCCTGTCCGATCTTGTTATATTTCTTTGTCATATGCTTGAAAAAGTCATTTTAGAGACCAATAAAAAAATACTGCAGACTGTTAAGTTAATTTTGTGGTTTGTTTAACCCCACAGATATATTTAAGAGCGATATATTCACGAGCCCAAATGGCGAGTTTAATTAATTGTATTACATTTGAACGACATATATAGTGTTACACTAAACGATAATTTACATAAATGAACTTTTATTTTAATACCCTTAAAATCCGAAAATAACGGACTGTAATGAAATATTTCTGACGATACTAAGTTAACACACTTTTCTTTAATAATATTGTATTGCAGATACAGTAAATTCTATGTATTAAACATCAAAACAACACTAGCAACATATGTAAATGGACTGAACTTCAAGATATTACTAAAAGTTATCGTATTACGCTATTTTAGGACGTAAACTAATCGGCGCGCCATCCCGGGTGAAGGTCATAACATATATTTATTTCATGGGCGTATCAAAATAGGTCTTAACGCAAGGTTACGCATTACTCGCAAAAACGCTTTACTTGCAGTAATGATAATAAAGTCTGACATAATAATATCTTCATTTATCGAGAACAAAATGGTTTGGCTTACAACCAGATCGATATATGCAGCTCAAAATGTGTTATATTATGTACTCACATTTGTTGAAACAATTTATTTATACGGAATAGTTCGTGTCTAGAAACGTTATACTATAGTATATAGTAACGGAACTATGCACAACTTGTACAAAAAATAATAAAAATATGAGCTTTAAAATGTTAATAATATCAGGTTGCACTGATATCAAAAACATTAAAGCAAAACGTTAAAGTGTTAAAATTATTAGTATGTTGAGTAAACATGGTAAAAGAGCACAACATCTTAATGATAATATTAAAGAGTGTAGGATAATGATATCATGAGATAGAGATATTTTATAAATAAATATATTGATATACCCAACTTACTAACATAAAAGTTTAAAAACAAATACAATAAATAACAACATCAAAGCAAAGTGTATGAGTAGTTAAAATGAAAATTGTTAGAACTCCAATAACTTATCATTTGTCTGTGGTTATACAACATACAGCTAATCTTCCATGAGCCACAGGACAATTACATTCTTTCAAGAATCAGTTCTTCAATTGGAAGAATATGTATACTATTCGTTTCATGCAGACAATCTATACAACTTATATATCTCCATGGTTAAACAACGTACAAACTATACCACTATAAAACGATATAATTCTGTTTCACTATTAGCGTTACAACTTTACAATTCCATGAGGTGAGCTATTACATGTACCAAGCGATATAATTGGTGTAGAGAACATAATGGTCTTTTTTCAAAGGGAAGAAATTGCCATTCCTCAAGAATACATACAGAAAAAAAGAAATAGCAAAGTGCACGCGCTCTGGGAATATGCAAGTTCTTATTAGTATTAGAGCGTCGTTTTCGTTCACGAACTGTTGATCCATTTATTAATAGCGTATTGATATGTTCTGGTAAGAATTAGACATAGTGAAAATGAACACGTTTGGTTTAAATCAATAAAGCTTTGCTCAGCCGGTGTTTATTTGTTTAAACATTCTTATTTTACATCGATTGTGAAACAAGTTCTTGCAACTTAGATTAATCACTCTCGATGGCTTCCTGGGTAGAACCAGTACTAAGCAATGTGGATTAATTATCTGCTCAAGGAAAAATAACGTGGCCGCGACGGATGATCGAACCCACGACCTCTCGATTAGGAGTTCGGCGCTCTACCACATAACCACACACTCCACTCAGCCGGTGTTATAACATGTATAAAATCAGCTTTTTAAATAGAAATTGATCTGATTTTATTTAGTTTAACTATGGTTCCGACTTATATTTCACAAAAACTCATATGTTCTATTCTAAAGGGCCTATAGGTAAACATAATGAATTAGCCTTAAGGTGATCCCGTATTTACAAAAAAAAAAGATATTAATTCCGCACAGTAGAGTTTGCTATTCTAGGTTAAACAACACAGTTAAGTATTTAGCGCCTGATTCCATTCAAAATGTATTGCAAATTCAAATGTTAGTCCTAAACTAAATGGTTTTCATTGATATTACATTGTTATCAACAACTGGAAAGTATCAGTATCTTAAAGAACAATACGTATGTACCCGTTAAGCACTTAAGCTCTTGATTCAGACGTTAACTGAGTATTCCACTTGATGTAAAATGTTTAACAAAATTGCAAGGGCAAACAGGGAAGTAAACCATGGCTGATTGTCACCATCCTTTGTCTGATAATTATGGTTCATTATGACAGAAGCTTAATATGGTGTCATTGTGCACGATAGAATGCCATAAAAATCAGTGTCTGGTCACAAAATAGTTGGTATATAATACAGACTCAGGATGCTATCTGCCAACAAACCATTAGTTCTGAAAGAGTCTGTACTTAAACCCAAACAGTATGATCCCTATATTATTTATTTTACGTAATAAAAGTGAATGTTTCTAAGCAAAGGAGGTATTTAATTTGCAACTTATCTTGGAAGTATGTCTTTACTCTGACACGTCAGGCAAATACACTGTTAAAACTGTCTCTATGTCAAAGGATTTGACAGGAGTAATAAATAGTAGCGTATGTTATTGAATAGATATGGTAGGCGCAAGACGTATATACGCAATATTATACCGTCATAAGTTCTGCTATAGTAAAATGTATAATTATTAGACAATATTCTGTGTGTCAGCAAAATTTTATCAGCGTTTATCGAACTGCTTTTCTAACAATGATCATAAAGTGTTAACTGTCTTTCGCCAATTTATCGTAAATATATGTAAACTGTCCGAAGCAGGTTTAAATGAAGTAAGTGAGTATAAAAAGGTTGACTTCGAAAATAACAACAACAAAAACAAACTACAACAAATATAGTTGTTAAGAAGACAGGGCAAATATTTGCGATGATGGCTGTATGTTTTATTAGTAATCATGCCCCATGCCTCATCCCAGTCAAACCCAAACGTCGTACCCGTTAACTTGAGCTCCGACAGGTGTCTTTTTACCGGAGTATATGTGGTATCATGAGGTTAATATCACTATATGAACTAGATTTCATTGATTTCCTAAGGAAGATGTACTAATAAATATCGATTTTCGCACATAGACACTAAAATATTATGACAAACCACTTTTCGTGTTTAATGACAGATGGTGGACCAAGTGACTGATACATTCCTTGTTTGACTTTTATACCCGCTTGTCCAATAAGCAAACCTGATTAATTTTAACCCAAAAAATCCTAAATGGCCGAGTAATCCATGTCACTGTTGCCTCTAGCCATGCATAGTCGAATTCTATTTGGGCATGTATACAACAAATACAAGTGGCTATCAAACATTACTCATCACGACAGAAATCTGCCTAATTTAAATTTATTATTAAAAGAAAAGGCCAGAATATCATTCAAAGAATGCAAATATTGGTCAACGTATTGCTTATTTAGAAGGAAAGAAACTTGTATCCGCTATTGATTATCAATCGAATAACACTATATTTCCCTCTGAGGTTGCTGTTCAAATATAACCTTATATAATATTAATTGTCAACCTGACGAAAAATCTCAATTACTTTCATTGTATTGTCATATACACAAAATATTATCACTCATCCCCAAATTTATTAAAATTAGTCACAACAAGTATTGGTTGGTTTGTGCTATTTAAAATGTTCACACAAAGACAAAAAATTACTATATATTATAAAATTAAAACGTGTTTTATAAAGGAGAGAACTGACACAATTGGCAGCTATCGCAACGGTTGATTTATAACTTACACCTGTACGAGCCGTAATCGTGAGAGCTCTTACAATTAAACATTCTGAATTGATACACTAAAACGTATGGACCTAACATATATGCTTGTGTGCATACCTTGTACACTTTCTTACCAGAAACTTGTTTTACTAAGCGAAAAAACGTGACTGTCCAAGAAGACCATTTTCTTTTATTTAAATTTGATTCGGTTGATTTGAACGCACAGAGTGCCCAATCGTATAATTATTGATGAAGCTTTTCTTCTGTATTACCGCTGTAGTTCTGTACTGGTTAAGTCTGGTATATATAGAGAATATTATGCCTTTTACTATCATGTTTATTAGGCGAGGCTTAGAAAACCAAGAATGGCGAGGCTGTGCCGAGCCATTCTTCGTTTTCGTGCCGAGCCTAATAAACATGCTAGTAAAAGTCGCTCACATAATATTCTATTTGTCATGTAGAGTATCCTCATTTTCTGTAGGAATTACTATTATTACCTATTTCTCAGAATGTTACGTTTATCGAGGACGCCGCCATGTTGTTTATTGTTTGTTTTATGACGTCAGGCAAGTTGCGTGCATGACGTCAGATAAGGTTACGTACAATTTCCTCATTGATTTGCTTTATTGGTCATAGACTGCTTCACTGCGCATGTACCGTTTGATTCATACAAGCGACAGTCTAACACCGATTTCTTTGCCGTAAATTACGGATAATAAAGCGCATTCCAACCACGATCGTGGCAAAGCGTCTGCTCTACGTTCTATAAAAAGATATACATGTATTTGGATTTTATTCAATATTGTTGACATAATGCAGACGAGTCACTTACATAAAGGAAGTAAGGTGGCTGGATATCTATAAACTATGAAAATGGCTACGCCTGTAAAACAATCAAGTAACCACAATGGCGGACTTCGTTTGATGTTTGTCCATGATCTTTCTTGTCGTGCCCTTAATGGTTTATTCTCTTAATGCTCTGGCTTCTGCAAAGTCATTGAGTACCTTCAGTGTGGCTTTATAGGCTATTGTTTTTTTGTATTATATTTACACGAGCATATTTGTGTTTTACTTATATTGCCTATTGATGCTGCCTTGTTGGTTAGAGATTAGATCATGGCGGGGATTTCTTTATTTACACTGTCCTGTTTTAATGGGATGACAGTAGGGTAAATGTGAGGTTTGGTGCACCCTAGAACCGGTTTAAGCCCCCAGTGGCCTACTTTGCCACTGACCGTTCCAAGGCGGTAGCCCTATTGTCAACCCTTTTGTGTTTGTGATGTCGTTTGCATTTATTATTGCTTTTGACTTCTTGTTTGTCTGTTTGCGTGTTTGTTTCTGTGTTTTGTGGTTTACTGTCCTCCTTGAATGCTACTTTTCATGTCCGATCTTTTTATATTTCTTTTCTACAGTCGTTGATATTTAAACGCTGTGTAGAAGTCTATATTGGTCAGTGCCTAATAAAGCAACATTTATTAGGTCACCCTTTTATTAGGCAGAACAGTGCATATCTGCATGATAAATACGTTTTAATAGGGTCATTTTTAGGAAATAAGTTATCAAGTATATGTCTACATGTAATAAAAGCAGAATAATGCTCGTATTTATGTGATACACGTGCCAACATCGTTCTAATGAGAAAGGCAAGAAATTCCTCCATATGTTCAATTTGAGCAGCATGCTATACTCTAAATCATACGAGATTATTAACAGCAGACTGTTTATTTTACATCTCTATCTTGCATGCTTTCAAGTGCATGGAACGCTTAATTTGTTTTTGTTTTGTAAGTCTTTGATTACTTTGATACGACTGCCAAAAAACACAAAAGCAATTATCGTAATAGACAGAAACTTAAGTCTGCGGAAACAAAATCATATTTGGATAGAAATCATTTTTAACATTTTTTAATTATTTGCTCGATCTCCAAGCTGTTGTTTTGCCCGCCGCAATAATGTGAAACGTGTGCAACGCAGTTAAATATAATGTCACATATTGATAACTATATATGTATTCTTGGCGGTATTAACGCCTTTATTTTTTCAGTTCGTTTTATGTACCCTCTTACGATAAAACGAAATTAGGAATTTGATTTTTCCATTTTGATGTTGATCGTTTTTAATTTTAATTTAAGTCCTCCAACATTTTAAATTAATATTTCATCATATTGTCAAAAAATTCTTTCCTCCTCCTATGGTTCTTCTCTGTCTTGGTGGCTCTTAAAACAAACACACACCAATACATATATAAGTGCAATAACATAAGTATCACTGTATGAACTTAATTATGTTAGCGGTGTATAAGACCCCATTAATTTCATTTCATTGATTTCCTAAGGAAGATGTAGGAATAAATATCGGTTCTCACATATAGACAAGATAGACACTAAAATATTATGACAAACCACTTCTCGTGTTTAATGACAGATGGTGGTCCATGTGACTGATATATGTTTTGTTTGACTTTTATACCCGCTTGTCCAATAAGCAAACCTGATTAATTTTAAACCAAAACATCCTAAGTGACCGAGTAATCCATGTTACTGTTGCCTCTAGCCATGCATAGTCGAATTCTATTTGGGCATGTATACAACAAATACAAGTTGCTATCAAGCATTGCTCATCACGACAGAAATCTGCCTAATTTAAATTTATGATTAAAAGAAAAGTCCAACATATCATTCAAAGAACGCAATTATTCGTCAACGTATTGCTTATTTAGAAGGAAAGCAACTTGTATTCGTTATTGATTAATAACACTATATTTCCCTCTGACGTTGCTGTGCAAATATAACCTAATATTTTTAGTCAACCTGACGTAAAATCTCAATTACTTTCACTGCATTGACACGTTGGTATCGAATTATTTAAATTGAGATTCCAAGACCATTTCTTTCTCTTTTTTTATTAAAACAATGTAGTTTTCATATTGTCAATATGCGTGTTTCATATTTTTGCCAGTAAATCTATTGAGATTCAATTAAAATATAATCATTTACCTTCGCTACACTATGCATTCTTCTGAATTATTGCCCCCAAGGCATGTCCACTTCCAGAGATAGGGTTGAGACGTCTGTATCGATTTATTTAAATTGAGATTCCAAGACCATTCCCTTTTTTTTTAATGAAGCAATGTAATTTTCATATTCATTGTCAAAATGCGTGTTCCATATTTTTGGCAGTCCACGGCTAATGCTTGTTTGAGTGAACCGGGACATGCATACTGAGCAGTCTTTTTATAGGTTTGACACGTTGATGTCAAAGTTATTGATATTACAAGATCGAGGCCTATTTTGTTATGCTGTTATTAGCGAAATGTTGTTATCTTAACAGTACTGAAAAGAATTATGTTATGGGATTCCCCTTTTGCCTCTACCTCCCCGTTATAGTTACCTAACAAGGCAAGCCAATCCTTTTAGAAGGAAACTTTATTTAAATTTGATTTACTTTTCGTATCTATTGAATTGAACGCACAGAGTGCCCAATCGTATATTTCTTGATGAATTTCTGTACTGGTTGTCTGGTTTATATACGTTTTAATAGGGTCGTGTTTAGGAAATGTTATATGTCTACATGTAATAAAAGCAGAATAATGATCGTATTTATGTGATACACGTGCCAACATCGTTCTAATGAGAAAGGCAAGAAATTCCTCGATATGTTCAATTCGAACAGCCTGCTGTACTCTAAATGAAAAGAGATCGAAGTCAACATTTTATTAATAGCAGACTTTTTACTTTACATCTCTACCGTCCATGTTTTCAAGTACATGGAACGCTTAATTTCTTAAAAACACAAGAACAATCGTAATAGACAGGAACTTAAGTCTTCGGAAAGAAAATATATTTGGATAGAAATCAATTTAAAAATATGTTTTTTATTTATTTGCTCGATATCCAAGCTGTCGTTAACTCCGCCGCAATAATGTGATACATGTGCAACGTAATTAAATATAGTAACAGATATTGATAACTAGATATGTATTTTTTGTGGTATTAACGTGTTTATTTTTTCAATTTGTTTTTAAAAGTCTTACGATAAAACGAAATTAAGAATTTGTTTGTTTTTTTCATTTTGATGTTGATCGTTAGATGTTGATCGTTAGTTTTCGTCCTCCAAGATCATGAAGATTTTAAATTAACATTTAATTATATTTTCAAAAACATTTCCGACAAAAACATACTATTTCCTTCTCCTAAGGTTATTATCTGTCTTGGTGGTTCTGTATCAATGCAATAACATAAGTAAATTGGTCGTACGGAATAATATTTATAATCTTAATAGGTACTATAGTTGCATGACATTACAGCAAATTTAACAACCTTAAAGTAGACAAATATACATAAAAAACGGAAGTCAAATGTATCAACCATTAATATTTAGTATTATCCAGTATGTATAACTCAAATAAAGAAATAAAAACAATCAGATGCAGTTCATATAACATATTTCAGGAGTCTACATGTTTGCCTGATCTGTCATAAAACTTGTTTTGTTTGGAAAATACGCAAAACATTTCAAATCGAGACTTGGAGATCACTGAGCCCGATACTTATATTTAGTTATCGGTGGTACATTTTCAATTCCTTTTGTTTCCTTACTTAATTTTTGGTGGTTCCACTACTCCGGCCGATAAAAGGCTCTGGGTATTGTTTAACCATTTATAGGATATGTTGTCAGCTTTTTAATTTAGTCTTTTGGCTGTTACTTGTGATGAGCAGGCTTCATAACGACTGCTCCCAACTTAATTCCATTATGTTTATTTCGCTCTTCGGGGCATTTAATTTTATTAGATACTGGAACCTTACGCCGTACGACATGGGGAAGCATATAACTCCCTGTCCACCGCCGTATGCATGCCATCTTCGGGATGGTTAAAATTGTGTACTATTGATTTTATGAATATTGAGTTCTGCTCTGAATATTGAGTTCTGCTCAACCCGGGGCTAGAGGGCGTGAGCGGTAACTAGCATAGTTCACTACCTCCCATGAACAGTCTCAATCATACCAAGACTGCAATATTTCGTATGTGTCGTGCTCGGCCGTTTCCAAAGGTCCATTATCATACTCTTTTTTTTAACAAGGTTATAGTGTACATCAAACCCCACTGTTGTTTGTTAGTAGTCTAAAATACGTATTTCGTTTTTATCAATATGTCTAAATAAACATCCCGGTGTGTGAAAAAAGTAACACACAAATGTTGTGTTTGGTATCAAATTACCTATTCAACACTTTAATTTAATTTGTTGCATGGTCACTGACATTCCCTATGTAATGTGCACTGGTGTAAATCGTTTATTTGAAAATAACACCTGTCAGAATAAATAGTGTACTCTAACTACCAGATATTGGATGTTAGAGCATGGCAGGTACATGAAATGGACATGAAATGGACATGCTACAAAACAAATAGAGTATGGTCTCATCTCGTTTTTAAATTTAAACATCTCGATGGGCTACGCCCATATCATCGTAGCCCATCTCGATGTTTTAAATCAACCACCTCAGCGAGACCATCCTTTGTCTATTGCATACATATTATACACGTTAATCAACTGTATTTAATGAAATGGAATGGCATTTCTAAAGGAAATCACGCAAATACTGATTCGTTTCCCTATGCTTATTTTCATCACAGCCACTTTTGGCAGTTGGATGTATAGTCAACTAATTCTTAATTTGCAACTTCTGTTTGATGTATGGCTTGAACTGTTCCAGTCAAACTTGCATTCCTAAATAAAGACGTTCTTAGAGATTGGAAATGCAATCATTTTCAAAGGATCCATGAATACGTTAATCAATGATATTCATTTTTTATGTAAATGTCAGCTTAGGGTACATGTAATATTCCGTGTGATATAGAAATTGCAATGCTTTTTTTTATCGTTTGGGAAGGATTAACAGATAAAACGGATTTATTCATCACTAATAATTCCATATTTGCAACATTTATTCCCCATGTTAACAACTCAGATTAACGGCACTGGTCGACAAGGGTTATAAAGTGATAAAACTATAAGTCATTAGTATGAAACCGTTTATTCCCTCTTGATTGTTTTTGTAAAACGCAAATCGATTTGTGCACAAGTGAACTTGTCTATTCAGAGCTCTAAAATGGTTGTTGCGTGAATGATATTGTCCACAGTCTAACAACCTGCGTTGATTGGAATTTTCGTTTGCATTTGTTGTTTTATACTGTTCATAAAATGTAATATAATGATTTATATATCACCTTTTCAATGCGAGATACTGTTTAAATAATGATATTCTATTATTTTGCTTTTTTAAATACTTTTATATCAGACCAACGTTCTGCATTACATTCTATGAAATCCGCCTACTATTAAATTCAGAATTAAAAGAACGACGTAGTTTACATGTTACTGATATATGACATTTAAGTTCATTCGTTTAAACCAAAAAAAAATGACATTGCATATGAAAATAACTAGAAATGTGTCTATGGGACACGGATGCCCCCACTGAAAACAATCAGTGTAGAAAGTGAAATTTGACGAAAAGGGGACCATAACTCCGGTAATACTAGGTCGATTTGGACGCCGAAACGATATACATATCTGGACATCATAGGTAAGCAATTTTCAAAGTTTCGAAGGAATCGGTTGAAAAGTGTGGGAGGAGTCAAACACACAATATATTTTCAGTAAAATTTGACATACACACTTTTCGGGACGGAAGGACGGGAGGAACAACGGAAGGACGGACGGACATTATTTAAACATATTTATTTTTACATCGATTGCGAAACAAGTTCTTGTAACTTAGATTAATCTCTCTCGATGGCATCCTGGGTAGAACCAGTACTAAGCAATGTGGATTAATTATCTTGCTCAAGGATAAATAACGTGGTGCGACGGAGGATCGAACCCATGAACTCTCGATCAGGAGTTCGCAGCTCTACCACTGGACCACGCACTCCAACGAACGGACGGACATGGCTAACGCTATATGCTAAATGCCCTCTCACTATTCGGTATTTCAAAAAAGAATTATTTAGTAATTAAACAATAAGCTAAGTTTGAAATATCTAGTAAATATAGTTGATGAACGTAAAAAATACTATGTAATTTGTAGTCATACACAATACACAAAAAATACCAACGTTTGAAATATGTAGTCCATACAGCTTCCGAGAATGTGACATATACGCAACACCTGAGTGAAAATATTAAGATTAAGATTGTTTATAGTGTAAATGTCATCTCCGTTGCGATGGACTACCATTACGTGTTCCTGCCTTAATTTCATTAAGCGACGGGAAAGCCTATATTAGCAGGATGTTATAACGGATATTTCGACAATAAAACACGTTTAAAAACTTTTTTTACAGGAAAAATGCGATAACCTGCTTAAATTTACCTATTACATATTTTAAATTTACAATATGCAAACTTTTAAAGCCGAAATTAAGGTTTTGTTTCATACCCAAGCCAACCCCGTTTTTGCTTATTGGAGAAGGGGTTAGATGGGGTATGAAAGTTAATACTCGGACCACGTAATACACAAATACAACTATACCCAGATTTTGAAATGTCTAGAGAACACAGTTCATCAAAAATTGAGCAAAACGTGAATGATTACACGCCACTGTGCATTAAATAAAATGTTAATGCAAGATGGGATGTTATGCATCTCTTTTTTTCAATTAGATAAAGATGAAATGTTTAATGCAAGATGGGATGTTATGTATCTCTTTTTTTCAATTAGATAAAGATGAAATGTTTAATGCAAGATGGGCTGTTATACCTCTTTTTTTTTCAATTAGATAAAGATGAATTGTTTAATGCAAGATGGGCTGTTATACATCTCTTTTTTTCAATTAGATAAAGATGAAATGTTTAATGCAAGATGGGCTGTTATACATCTCTTTTTTTCAATTAGATAAAGATAAAATGTTTAATGCAAGCTGATCTGATAAGTATTGCATTATGTTCCTGAAATGTGAGAGGTTTCGGCAAAATGAACAGCAGATCCATTAAATATCATATAACTACGACACATACGAAATATTGCAGTCTCGGTTTGATTGAGACTATTCATGAGTGGTAGTGAAATATGCTAGCTACCGCTCATGTTAGTTTTCACAAGGAAATGTAATAAACTCATGTATCACATGTCTATGGGTAAGAGAACGGGATTTCTCATTGAAAGAAAATTCATATGTGCTCAATTAACTCACTCCGAACACAAAAATAGCTAACTGTGACGTTGACAGAGTCATGGCGTCAAATACGAGCTGCTGACGTAGATGTCAATTGCCAATAACGTTTAATAAATCAAGCGAAATAAACTGATATGAAATGTAAAAGTATACCTAGATTTATCAAAATTTAGTTTCTATTATAGGGAAATCGTTTACTCGATTGTTTGCGTGTTTTGTAATTTTACAAACTCCAATCCGCTCTTCGTGAAATCAACGACTCGCCTATAATATTGTGAAGGATCCCCTATAATCGATCCCAGAAGTTAAAATTAATAATCGATATAATTCACTGACAGAATCGAACAAGGAAATCGTACATTATAAACAAGGCAAACAGAATTCAACGAAATATTTCTAAATTACTTACAATACGTGATTTAAAAAGTCCATCACAAACACATTCAGTAAAAAAGCACATGACAACTTTTTCAGGGTTGACAACAGGGGTACCACCTTGGAACGGTCAGTGGCAAAAGGGACGACCGTGGGGTTAAAACCTGTTGTTTTTCTCTCTTGTTTGTGTTTGTTGCTTAAGAGGAATACTGTTTATAGCACGTATGCCTATTAAAAAGTCCACAGAAGGCAAATCAAGTGAATGCTTATATTTAAAGATGTTCAGAATATTTTATGTTTCAATTTGTATATGTCTATCTGAATGTTGTTGTTTTTATTTACTAAAACTGCACGCGGCATCGACTCCGATAGTGCAATTTCATAGATGTAAGAATAGCTGACGAAAAGCTCTGATAATGTGTTACACGCGCAGTATTGAGGCAATTAACAAATCAAACTCCGACACATCTATTACATTTGCTTATTGTTTTTTGTATCTGATTTCGTGAGCTGAATATCATGCATGTGAGTGTGGATTTATAGTCTACAAACACGAAGCAATGGCAACATACAATCAGTAGAAAACAGAACTGTAAGATAAAACAAGTTTTGCATATATTTTCTACTTTCAATTTGTGATGCGTTGATTAATTTATATTGTTGTTTTATAAACAACGGTTAACTAACTTCAATTTAAAACAATGCCAGTTGATTAATGATTTTTTTATATACAAAATACTACTAATAGTATATGGCGAGAAAATGGAATGTGAGATTAGTCTGGGTGAAACACTTTTCTCTATGAGATTAGTCTGGGTAAAACACTTTTCTTTATGAGATTAGTCTGGGTGAAACACTTTTCTTTATGAGATTAGTCTGGGTGAAACACTTTTCTTTATGAGATTAGTCTGGGTGAAACACTGTTCTCTGTGAGATTAGTCTGGGTGAAACACTTTTCTTTATGAGATTAGTCTGGGTGAAACACTGTTCTCTGTGAGATTAGTCTGGGTGAAACACTGTTCTCTATGAGATTAGTCTGGGTGAAACACTGTTCTCTGTGAGATTAGTCTGGGTGAAACACTGTTCTCTATGAGATTAGTCTGGGTGAAACACTGTTCTCTGTGAGATTAGTCTGGGTGAAACACTGTTCTCTATGAGATTAGTCTGGGTGAAACACTGTTCTCTATGAGATTAGTCTGGGTGAAACACTGTTCTCTATGAGATTAGTCTGGGTGAAACACTGTTCTCTATGAGATTAGTCTGGGTGAAACACTGTTCTCTATGAGATTAGTCTGGGTGAAACACTGTTCTCTGTGAGATTAGTCTGGGTGAAACACTGTTCTCTATGAGATTAGTCTGGGTGAAACACTGTTCTCTATGAGATTAGTCTGGGTAAAACACTTTTCTTTATGCGATTAGTTTTGGTGAAACAAATTTCTATATGAGATTAGTCTGGGTGAAGCATCAAATATCTATGAGTGTTGTCAGGGTGAGAAACAAATATGATCTATGATAAATTTAACAAATGTTTAAACATGTGGTTTATTTCCATTCAAATCCATGCCAGTGTGTCTATATTTCTGAATGTTTAAAGAATGATGGAAGCACATTGTTTAGAAGTCAAACGTTCAAACGTCCAACATGATTTTACATGAGTAAATAAAGGACTATAATTGACTGATCTTCATTTCCTATGATTTAAATATTCTGTGAATGCCAGTGCAGATAAAGATGGCGTATTGCTTTATGTATGTGTTGCACGATATAATGGTATAATAAATGTAAAGCACCCAATTGTATCACCACATTTCAGACGAAATTAAATTCTGTTAATAATATCACGCATGTAAATTTCTTTCCATGTGTATTTCTTTGATCATCTGTAACATGCTGATATTTAATATGTATAAATAAAATATTGCATTCATGAGTAAATTGAATTACTTTCCACTGTATAAAAAAACGTGTTTCAATGCAATATATGTTTTGTATCATAATAATCAGGAATAGAGGAGAGTAGGTATTTCTCTGCACTGTTCACCGTTTGGTGACCTTGGAACTGTCCGAGTATTCGTCCACGCTGTATATATCGTCTAGTGACCTGTGAACCGTCAGAGTATTGCTCCGCGCTGTATTGATCGTCTGGTGACTTTTGAAATCCGAGTCTTGAAGTTGCTCGCTGATCGCTCGGTAACCATTGTACATGTCCTTTTTATTGTTAGAGATTTCCTTTTGATGGGATGTAGTTTTGTTTACACTGTCTTGTCTATTTGGGCGCTGAAGACAGGATAATAGCGAGGATTGTGCGCATATAAAATCTATTCAAGCTAACCAGTAGGCCTTATTGCCTACTGACCGTTCCAAGTCGGTAACCCTGTCTTCACCACCCTTTCTGTTGTTTTTTGTCTCTTTCATTGTAGTTTCAAGTCCTTGTTTGCAGTACAGTTCGATGCCATTGCGTTCGGACTCTGTGGTTTCTATAGGACCCTATATATCATTTTATAAAAACACAAAAAACACATATCAATTGCGATCACATTAGAGCGCGTGTAGCGTAAGTCAAATCAGAAAGGATGCAGTTAAAATATAGCTTAACCAATATGCGTTTTATTACTGCATCTATGGGCGTCTGTTGTTGTGTCCATAGTGAAATAACATCTGCACGGTGGTTACAATATTAATTTATATCTACATCCAAATTTCCTTAAATGCGAGTTATGAAATTATTTGATAATTGTGTAATTAACTTAAACTGAAAAAAAAGAACCAGAATGCATGTACTGTATTGTATTGTGTGTTTTGGGCATTTTTTTCATTTAGCGAATTGCGTATTCAGCATCGTGTTTAAATAAAAGTATGTACGCATATGACTGGCAGAAAAATCTGTACAAGTATTTATTTTCTTACCCCATTCAACTCCTTCTCCACGAAGCGAAAATGAGGTTGACCTGGATATGAAATAAAACCTTAATTTGGCTTTAAAAGTTTTCATATTGTAAAATTAAAACACTTAATAGGTAATTTCAAACAGTTTATCGCATTTTTTCTGTCAAAAAAATGTGTAAACGTATTTTATTGTCGAAATACCCGTTATAAAATACTGCAATGTACGCTTTCCCATGGCTTAATGGAATTAAGGCGGGACCAAGTAATGTATACAAGTCGAACATAGCGTTAAAGGATCACAGTCAACCACAAACACGCACAGAAACAAACAATAGCTAGATGCATACATACATACATATAGATAAATACAGAGATAAAGGAATGGCCAGATATGACATCACAAACATAAAAGGGTTGATAGTAGGGCTTCCACATTTAAGGGTTGATAGTAGGGCTTCCGCTTCCGCATTTGAACGTTCAGTGGCAAAAAATGCGAATTAAACGAGGGATCGTCCCGCCACACAATCCTTCCCTAATCTCCCACATGAAAATATAAAATACTAAAAAATACATCATCAACGAACGACTTCAAAACAGATCACTCCCCTATCATTATATGGTACCGCTCTGCCATACGTATGAAGATGTTTATTGAGAGATTCAATGCGTTGGCAATAACTGTTACAGAAGGGGGAAAATATCAAATATTAGAATTATAAAAAAAAATAATATGAAAGTATGGTTTAGGTGGAATTATAGTTTCCGCACTATTTATTAATTAAGTCTTATTTGACCTTACATCTACGTGCGTTTAATGAAACCGAATTGTTGTTTTTACAAGTTTTCTCCGTTATTCTACCTAACCTTTACTATGTTATTGATGTAATAAAATCTATGGTTTTCATTTATTTCTTTATGAAGGAAAATGAAACGAAATAAAGATGTATCATTGCTTTTAAAACCGAAACTGTTCAAGTACAAGTTTGCTCTTTTTTTAATAAAGAAAGCATACATTTTAATAAAGAAAGCATAAATAAGTCATTTGTTTTGAGTTATAAATAATAGCTGACACAACAGAGTACTGAAAATGTAAATCGCCATCAAATAATTGGTTTAAAAGTATGTACGCATATGACTGGCAGAAAAATCTGTACAAGTATTTATTTTCTTACCCCATTCAACTCCTTCTCCACGAAGCGAAAATGAGGTTGACCTGGATATGAAATAAAACCTTAATTTGGCTTTAAAAGTTTTCATATTGTAAAATTAAAACACTTAATAGGTAATTTCAAACAGTTTATCGCATTTTTTCTGTCAAAAAAATGTGTAAACGTATTTTATTGTCGAAATACCCGTTATAAAATACTGCAATGTACGCTTTCCCATGGCTTAATGGAATTAAGGCGGGACCAAGTAATGTATACAAGTCGAACATAGCGTTAAAGGATCACAGTCAACCACAAACACGCACAGAAACAAACAATAGCTAGATGCATACATACATACATATAGATAAATACAGAGATAAAGGAATGGCCAGATATGACATCACAAACATAAAAGGGTTGATAGTAGGGCTTCCACATTTAAGGGTTGATAGTAGGGCTTCCGCTTCCGCATTTGAACGTTCAGTGGCAAAAAATGCGAATTAAACGAGGGATCGTCCCGCCACACAATCCTTCCCTAATCTCCCACATGAAAATATAAAATACTAAAAAATACATCATCAACGAACGACTTCAAAACAGATCACTCCCCTATCATTATATGGTACCGCTCTGCCATACGTATGAAGATGTTTATTGAGAGATTCAATGCGTTGGCAATAACTGTTACAGAAGGGGGAAAATATCAAATATTAGAATTATAAAAAAAAATAATATGAAAGTATGGTTTAGGTGGAATTATAGTTTCCGCACTATTTATTAATTAAGTCTTATTTGACCTTACATCTACGTGCGTTTAATGAAACCGAATTGTTGTTTTTACAAGTTTTCTCCGTTATTCTACCTAACCTTTACTATGTTATTGATGTAATAAAATCTATGGTTTTCATTTATTTCTTTATGAAGGAAAATGAAACGAAATAAAGATGTATCATTGGTTTTAAAACCGAAACTGTTCAAGTACAAGTTTGCTCTTTTTTTAATAAAGAAAGCATACATTTTAATAAAGAAAGCATAAATAAGTCATTTGTTTTGAGTTATAAATAATAGCGGACACAACAGAGTACTGAAAATGTAAATCGCCATCAAATAATTGGTTTAAAACACTTCACATACTTACTTTATGTCGAACGGAATTGTCAAAAACAAAATTAAAGAAAAGTATAAAAGGTACAAAATGCATCATGTCTGTCTGTCTGTCTGTCTGTCTGTCTCACTCTCTCTCTCTCTCTCTCAACATATTCGATATCTTAAATGTATAATTATTGATAATCCATATTAGCTTGGGGTCAGTATGACCATGTGGACATGTACATGCTACTACTCCAGAGGTGTAGCACACATTTTATGAAACTTCATAGAAGCATTACCCTTTGTATTGCTTTAATATCTGAAGGCAAACGGTCAATTTCGTCATGACCTCACACGGTCCTTGTTGAGAGGGTAAGGCCATTATTCAGTTTTGAAAAGGCAGCGGGGTGAATATAGACTTTATAACCGACCGTGGTTGACCCCTTGTTCAGGCCATAAACTAATTTAACCATTATATGAAAAATAAATAGTTTGACCCTAACTATCCATCACGAAATAAATGCTTCATAACAATACGCACAAATATAAGCCGAATCATATTAGGAACACTGATGACATAGAGTTTGTTAAAGGAATATTGGTCTACCATCGTCAGAAAAGATCTAATATCGATGGGATATTGGGAAAAATAATCAAATCAAAATATCAAACCTTTCGGATATAAAGCGCTCCATGCTTTCTGTCATATAAGTATTCTTCCTCATATTATGTTCGCATCAATAGTGTTAATTCAGTGAATTACTGACATGTACTATATAGTTTACATTGCTCATGCCTAAATATGCATTTGATTGAACATTTCACCATATCCCATCCATTAACTGCTCTGATTTAGTATAAAGAGTATAGCGAACTTCGGCTTGTGGTTATTGGATGAAGGATTTACATATAATCGAATTCAGCATTTATATGATATATTTTTTATATTTTAAATCAGTTTATTATTATTTTAACCGATTATATTCTTTCACTGAGAAAAACCCAATCTTTCATCAATAGAAATGTAATAAATACATGTAAATATCCAAATAGACAACTGAAGTCAGATAAAAAAGATAAATTTGAAACGCTTTCTTTCAGTTGTCTAGTCCTTTGTACAATTGTGTTCAAACCTATTTGGGTAAACTTTCTATCCTTTTGCGACCATTCAATTATTATACGCCTCAACCATCACTGCAACTGCCACAATATGTGTTATCAATCTTTTCCATGATGAAATACGGGCCTCGAAAAGCAGTATCAATCTACTGTCTACTAACCTCAACAGGTTTTAATTGTACTACTACAATGGACAATATATTTCAAGCTTAGTATAATACTACAATAGACGATATATCACGAGTTCAGTGTTCTACGTCAATATATAGTACATCACAAGCTTTCATTTTACTACAGTACTACACATCCCGAGTTTTAGTTTGCTATACTATACTGAAAGGAAAAAGAAACTCGACACGGGAATTTCCGCTGTATATTGTGTACAAGATGCCGCTGTTAATCGAATGAATGGTACATGGCTAGGTAAGATCTTTCCTTTCGGAAAAAAGGCTAAAACAACACGTAAATAGTATTCAGGCAAAGTTTCATTATTGACAGTGTGCGCGTTTTTCGCAAACTCAGGGTGCAGCATTTTGAAAACTCTTTACGATAAATACAGTACTGAACTGGCTCAATTTTTCAAAAAGGAACTTCAACATTTATGAATTTCTTGTTACAACGTGTACTGTGATTAAAACGTCTATAATATCACAGTTGTGTCCTTTCTCTAACTAACTGCAACTTTTTTTTACAAAACATCTTGGGATTTCCTTGGAGTATATGTAATAGATAGAGTCTGGTCTCAGCGAGTTGGCTTATTTAAACACCGAGATGGGCGTAGCCCATCGAGGTGTTTAAATAACCAACGAGCTGAGACAGACTCTATCTTTTTTGTAGCATGGTGTACTTAGTAACACTGTGACGTCATAGTGACCGTACTCTAAATTCCAATATCCGGTAGTTGTAGTACGGCTTAGCCACGCCCCTTTAGTTACCCTAAATTAAACGATTTAATGCTCTGCATTCATCAAAGGAAATGTCACCGACCATGCTACAAATGGAATTAAGTGTGAAGTATATACAATATATAGCGAAAATCCCCGTTTCGCGTAACCTTTTCCTTTCAGTATATATTGGACGATATAAATATAAGGAGTTTGAATTTTACCTCAGTACTACAATGGACGATACAATATCATGATGTTTAAGTAGTGTAGAGACCAGATAGAGCTGGAACATCCAATCTCTGTACTACTTGTTTAGTTTTACTACACTACAATATCGTCAAGAGTTTGTTATTTTACGACAATACGTGTTCTCGCATTAATTCCGTTAAGCGGTGTGAACGCTTATATTAGCAGGATTTTATAACGGATATTTCGACGATAATACACGTTTAAAACCATTTTTTATTGGAAAATATGATAACCGGTTTAAAATTACCTTTCAAATATTTCAATTTTACAAAATGCGAACTTTTTAAGCGGAAATTAAGGTTTTATTTCATACCCCAGTCAACCCCGTTTTCGCTTCTTGGAGAAGGGGTTGGACGGGGCATGAACGTTAATACACGGACCACGTAATGAATCCAATGGACGAATTAAGCTGGACTACAACTATAGACTATATATCAGGAGTTTGGGATTTACTATTACAGTAGAATATTTTATCATGATTATTAATTTTACTACTAAAATGGACGATATATCAGGAGTTTGGTAATGTGAAGTGGGTGCAACCCTCATCTGCAAAGTTAAACCATCAGCAAACATGTGTTATACATGCTATATACACTTTTTCCCTATTTCAGAAACAATGGCCGATAACGGAAGTGATGCACTGTTCAACCAAACCCAATATGACGAGCCAATGCCAAATATTTACGAAATACATCGAATTGCCGCCCCTGAGTTACTCTTCGTTGACAGAGTTATCACCCCTATTTGGTATATCATCGGAGCAATCGGTAACCCTCTAAGTACCAAAATATGGTTATCAAAACGAGTTAGGAGTACGAATTCCTCCGCTATATATCTTGGATCCATCGCAATTGTACATACCGTGTTCATATTTCTTCATATTTGCATGGAATTGTTACAAGCCTGGGGAGTTAGGACTTTTAATAGACCAACAGTGTGTGAAATATTTATGGTTTTCTACATTCTACCACAATATCTGGCGCCAATTCTTATTCTTGGTTTTACCTTTGAACGCTTCATCGCCGTTTGTTTTCCATTCCTGAAAGAAACTATATGTACGGTGAAAAGAGCAATTACTTTAGTAATTTCATTTTCTGCATTGGCATTTGTTTTTGCACTTTGTCAGGCGTATGTGTGGTCATATAGTGAAGAAGGGGGAGTTTGTGAACTACGCTTAAGCACGGAACTATTCTACGAGATATGGACGTGGATATCAGAAATGCTTGTATTTGTGGCTGTTCCTCTCACAGTGCTATTGTTCAACATTTTAGTCATCCGAGAAATCAAAAAAATCAACAAGTTCGGTAAAGGTTTTGGGCAAGATGGCGGTTCCAATCAGACATCGACGATAACATTACTGTCAGTTTCATTTTATTTGATATGCACGCTTCTTCCGGCGACAATCGTTTACGCGATTCAAATGAGCATAACTACAGGCACCCCGACTACACACCCAAAGGATTGGTCAGACGACAGCACGTGGACCAGTTATCTAACGTATTACCATATTCGAAGAATAGTTGAGGAAATTTGTTTTTCAAATTACGCGTGTTATGTGTTCATTTACTACATAACTAGTACATATTTCCGAGGAGAAGTGCATCGAATGTGCTGTTTTGCAAAGTGCTCGAAAAAAAAGCAGACGAAAAAACCTGCCAATGACGAAACGCAACAGTACACGATGGTCAGTTCAACTAGCAGAAAGGGTTTGAACAATCCACCGACGGACGTATGAAGTAATTTTACGTAAACGTTGTAAATACAACTGAAACAAAGCGCTGTTGTCGTCAAAAATGGCGCTTTTCACGGCCAAAACCGGAAAGGTTTTACACATCTACAACCTCTGGTAGAAAATGTCCCTGCTATATAAATAGTTTGTACGTAATATCATAATTATCAACTCTTACCGGAAAGTTTATTGATTGTTGAATAACCTAGGCAGCCACGAATAAATATCGATGACGTGTCTATAAACGTGTGTAGATGATTCTACTTTATAACCATTATATACATATATATGCCGCGATAGTATGCAGACGTCGCAATTTCAATATGTATGCTTCGACATAGTGCAAATGTAATACATATTTACCTCGATATTAGCTAGCTCAAACATATTGAATATGTAACAACGTCAGCGTTATCGCTTAATCGATAAAGAACGTCTGCCAAATATGCAAATATTCCTTTGACATTGTCAAAAGTAAATATTGTGTGTTCATATATAACGTATAGGTCATGCTTATTTGTTGATGTTGTACGCGTCATATACAATCTCCAGAAAGTCAGTGTGCTCAGAGTCCATGACAGTATTGAAGGTTTAATTGTTTTTAAATAGTTTTGAATATTGTGCTGACGGTGCAAGAGGCATGGATGTCGTTGATTACATGTAATCGTTTGCAATTTTAACTTGTTTAACATAGTTGTTATAGAAAGGTATACCTTACTTAACTAGGTTCGTGTTTGCTGTGAGAATCGTAGATATGGTATTATAGTCTATACCTACAATATATCTAGGACGCGGGCTGTAGAGACTATAGGTAGAGTTAGTGGCACGACACCGGTTCCGGTGAAATCTCTGAAGACATCCCACAATGCCTATATTCTCTATATGCCACGTCATAGTTCTAAATATAAAGTCATAAAGGCTATTATTTCCACATCCAGGTTTGTGTGTGTTTAGAAACACGAATATTATAAAACAACTGTAGAGGTTACTGCATTACGACAGTAATTAAAAACATTCATTTGTTATGTCTTCTAGAAAATTCTGAGCTATGTGAAGTGCCAATACTGATTCACATTCATTATAATAATTCCCTAGATACCCTAGATACGTTTATATATTCATTACACTCGTATAATAATTAAGGAGGTCATGAAACACTGCCAGTTCATCGACTGTTCGTGCCCGTTCTTCCGAAATGTGATGTGTGAAAACATGATTTGAATCCATGCCTTCGGATTCTCCAAGCTTCGATCTTTTGCTCTTATTATTTTCAAATTGATGAACATCACAGTCAAAAACAGGAGGAAGCAGAGGTTTAAGCTATCGCAGTACGTTTGACAGTAGGTTATTATACTTAGTTTTGTTGTCCTACGCCAAATATAGAAAGATGCATCTCTACGATATCCTGTCCAATGTAAAGAAAGCAAAAACACAAAAGAACAGAAAAGAGTTTTTTTAAATGAAGATGTTATCTGCAGTATAAACACCGATCTTTCAAATTGGAAAATACAATAGTTTTATCCCAACGGTGCTCATTCCATGCTGTTCAAGAGCTCATCTCTAGCCGGAAGAGACCAATATTGTGAATGGAGCGTGATTGAACAGCGTCATTATAACCGAGTTATCACAAACGCAATATTATTGAGGAAATTTGCGACCTCTCAGTGTTGATTCATGGTAGCGCAAGTGTTGATTTTAGATCATATGTTGTCTTGAATGGAAATTAACTAACAAACTGGATATGCTCTGTATTAACAGCGGCTCTCTATCTTGACTGTTCTGGCAAACACTGTGAAATGTGCATGGTTTAAGTTGCCAGCATCAAACATTTTGAGAATCAATGTGTTTTACCATTTACTGTTAAGCATGTGTTTTTATCCTCGATGCTATTTTATGATATATTACTCTTTTTGGGGGTATCGTTAATAATATATCGTTCTTGTTTAATGAATACTGGCCATGGAAGAGAACATATACACATCTTCGTGAAAATACGTATTTATGTGTTCATATTCCTAGAGGAAGGGTTTGCCTATCAGCGCTGCTTTGGGAATTAGCGTTTCAATTAGGAGAAGCTCGTTGTGGACAGATTGTGTGTCCGTGTCGACCAAGATGGTAGCCTCTCGCTTGTCACCAATGCAACACCGGATCTCGCCCATTCGCACTCCTCCCAAATAATACTTTCATCCGTGCCATTGTGCATGATTTGCATATTCTGTGTCGTAATTAATGTGAAACAAATTAAGTTTGTACTTACCGAGTTTTCTGCTTTAACTGTTTTAGACCGAATAATTTACAAACTTACTGATATAACCGTATTGGAATGAAAATCCGCATTTGCTTAAAGGGACACATGACAATGTTGGTTTTGTTTAAATACTCAAGGTAACCCGTAACATGTTCTACATAATTTATATATTTAATGAAGATTTAAAAAAAAAAAATGCGTTTAATACTTATAATTAATCAAGGCCCTTATTATAATGAGTGATGCCTGCTAAATATTGCCATGTGTCGCTTTAAACATTCTCGAAACAGTTATAAGTTATACTTGGTTGACATTTTTAAGAATATTTCTGCATGAGGTGCTTGTTTCAAAGAAGACGATTGTTACATTGTGAATATGTTCAATTGATATTTCAAAACCAGCAAATTTGGAAACCTAGTGTAAAATATGTGTCTCGTAAATGCGAAAAGAAAAACAAAAATAAATAATTAAAACGGTATTCTCACCAGATTGATTAAATTCACACCAAATCACATTTAGATCGCATTGGAAAGATCTGCAACTAATTTCAAACGAAATATTGTAATGGTATTGCGACAACCAATTGAATGTAACTAGAATGT
The DNA here is from genome assembly GCA_037043455.1 of Cyrtodaria siliqua. Taxonomy (NCBI): domain Eukaryota; kingdom Metazoa; phylum Mollusca; class Bivalvia; order Adapedonta; family Hiatellidae; genus Cyrtodaria; species Cyrtodaria siliqua. The sequence goes on along the minus strand of JAWPHD010005546.1, from coordinate 4,300 downwards.
TACACGTTGCTGCATTGGCTGTGACCATAAACAATCTGGGACGGTATGTGAACGGTTTACAATCAGAAATGCCAGACTAACGTTAAAAGGTAATTTCAGACCAAACACACGATGATATATGTAATACCACGAAGAAAATTTAGATGTAATGCATCTCCAATAAAACGCTTAATGAATAATACATCGAACATACACACTTGTTCCTTTTTTTCAATCACTCACATTCATGGACGCAGTCATTGAAATCTTTGTAAAAACTTTGATGTCGTCATGTAATAATTCTGCGTTTTATGGTCACACTTTTTAACGTTAATCAATGGAGTAACGTAGTAATTCGCAGGTGCATTATAATTCTAAATGCACTGGCGTTCTGAAAACGGACCTTTATGACAACGTACCTTTGCAACAATGAAACTTTATAACAATATACCCTTACAACAATGTACATTTACAACAATGAATATTGCGATAAAGTGTCTTTTGACATAACATATATGTAACGTACAGCTTTGTAAATAAATATAGAATGTATCAGTTGTCTTTGTCTTTGTTGCTTACCAAGATGCATCACTATATGCAACACAACTATTACGTATACAATTGTTGTTCTAACAAGATGTGTACTCTGGAGATCGAATATCGCCTTCCGGGGCATGACCTTGAATTCACCAACCATTCATGGAGAATATTCTTAGACTTTAGCTCAAGAAATATAAAACGATCGGACAGAGAAGTAGCATTCAAGGAGGACAGTCAACCACAAAACACAGAAACAAACACGCAAACAGACAAACAAGAAGGCAAAAGTAATATTTAATGCAAGCGACAGCACAAACACAAAAGGGTTGACAATAGGGCTAGTATGCAAATTGCAATCACTAATATTTCTATAAGTTTACAGAATAAACGTTCATAACAAGTTGCTACGCATAAATATGATGCATACTAATTAACAGCAACTTCTTACGAGTGTTTATCTTTGAAGGTTATGTAAATATATGTGAACGAAATTTCAGTACTTGGATTCAAGTCTAAGAATAGTCTGAAGAATGGTTGGTGAATTCCAGGCCAGGTTTCGGAATTTATATAGTACTACCAAGAATTTTTCATTAATTATAAACATGCTAAGTTTTCGATGACATGAACGGGGTATAAAAATGAAAATGAAATAGAACTAATACTATACCTACCTCCATGTGTATATGTCCAACGTAATTAAAACAAGTCATTATTATAAAACATGGCTTGTCAACCTAGAGTTTATGCGTGTCTGTTACCGTGACAGGGAAGACATGCGATGTTGGCGATACTTCGTATTTGAAAATATACTCAATACTTCATCTTAAATGTAGAAACAAAGGTCGAACAGAAAATGAAGCAATCAAGGACAACACAAAAGTCAACAAAATACAGGCATATAAACCAACAAGAATTACAAGAATGAATAAAAGTCAAGGTATATGACATCACAAACATACAAGGTATATGACATCACAAACATACAAGGTATATGACATCACAAACATACAAGGTATATGACATCATAAACATACAAGGTATATGACATCACAAATATACAATGTATATGACATCACAAACATACAATGGTATATGACATCACAAACATACAATGGTATATGATATCACAAACATACAATGTATATGACATCACAAACATACAAGGTATATGACATCACAAACATACAAGGTATATGACATCACAAACATACAAGGTATATGACATCACAAACATACAAGGTATATTACATCACAAACATACAAGGTATATGACATCACAAACATACAAGGTATATGACATCACAAACATACAATGGTATATGACATCACAAACATACAATGGTATATGACATCACAAACATACAAGGTATATGACATCACAAACATACAAGGTATATGACATCACAAGCATACAATGGTATATGACATCACAAACATACAATGGTATATGACATCACAAACATACAATGGTATATGACATCACAAACATACAATGGTTGACAATAGGGATACCGCCTTGGAGCGGCCATAGGCAAAGAACCTCTGGAAGATTAAATCAGATTCATAGGTGCACCAAACATCACTATTACCCTATTGTCATTCTAATAAAAAGGAACAATATAAATAAAGCAATCCCCGCCATGTTGCATTACCTAACAAACAAGGCAGCATTAGTATTATAAATATAGCAAATCTATGATCACGTCCATATGAATATGAAAAAAGAACACTTAGAAAGGCACAATGCAAGTACTCGGTGCCAGAGCAGCTAGAGAACAAACCATTAAAGGTACGACAAGACAAGATTTCAGACAAACATCAAAATCTACCTTCCATTGAGGATTAGGTAGACCTCCTCATAGGGATATTACGAAGTTACGGATAATCCTGGAATGTAGGCATAGAAATGTAAACAAAATCACACATGTCAATCGACTGATAGCTATTTACCTTTTTTCTATAAACATATTAATTTCTATTTTTGATAAATATGTATTATTTCAAGGAAATGTTTTCAGCATATAAACTGGAACGTTTCTTTCAGGAAGAAATTCGTGATAACAATACAGTTTAATATGATCATGTTTAAGATTTGTTTATCATCTGTATCGTGTGTATAACAGGCTTCATGTACCAACGGCGGAATACTGTTCTTGTTTAATTAATATACCTGCTAATACCGGTCTAATGAGAACAGCAAGAATTTCATTCGAGGAGCCAAACTGCTTGTCTCTGATTCTTTAGAGACTACGTCAACATTGTATTAAAATAATAAGTTGTTTAATTATTTGCTTTACATCTTTATCTCAACTGATTTCAAGTGCATGGAACGCTTAATTTGTTTTTGCTTTTGTAAGCCTCTGATTACTTTGCCCAGGGATATTACGAAGTTACGGATAATCCTGGAACATAGGCAAACAAATGTAAACAAAGTCACACATGTCAATCAACTGATAGTTATTTACATTTTTTCTATAAACATATTTATTTACAGATGTACTAAAATACTAGTACCTGTTTCTAACATATGCATTAGGTATCTAAGCAGTAAGTGATACAACCGTGTGTATGCATCCGCTCACACAACAAATATGTGTTTAGAAGGAAAGACGGCAGATAATACATATATCTAACACCGAGGCATCTGTGTTATTGACATTTGTGGTATATCTCATCCGCTATTTCGTGAGGTGAATCTTAATTAAGTGCTTCTGTTGACATATGTCAACATTTCATTAGAGTAATCAATCGTAATGCAGCCAATCGACAGGGAATAAAATATATCCTATATATCATTTCTGTCAGAGAGTCGAGTTGTTTAATCTCTGATGTATAAGTTAGAAAACAATATATAATTCGTTTTATAATGATACAATACGATCCAAAAACATATCACTATATTCCTATTTGTTATTCTTAGTTTAATTGTATTTGTCAATGTTTGCATTCTGGACGGTTATATAGGTAGACGTCTGTCGAAAGAGTCAATACATATTCAGGACTTAAGACCCCATGGATTTGAAAGTCAGTCTTTCAGGGATTATTTTTCAATGAAATTAAATGTTTTATGTGACTTGATTGTATAATGAAGCGCCTTGCTTTTTCGATTGTCTATCTGAAGCAACACTTGTAAAGTACGAGAGCTACATGTTGAATATAGGCGAGAAAAATATGATTATATTTGTTAACTCCATGTATCATGTTTATGAAATAGCGATGTATAGAATGTTTATTCTTTGTTTAAAGCATGTGTTTGATATCGATTACCATATAACAAAAAAAACTTTTTGTCCAGCAAAATATGATGAATTTAATTGTATCAAGTTGTTTTAATTTTCTGATCCGATCCTGAGATTATATTTAAATCCGATCTTGATTTAATCTTAATATTCGATCCTGATGCCATCTTAATTTATATATCACATTGACTGTGTGAATACCATATTAACTATCAGCCAGTCACATACTGGTATTGTTTGCCTTGCATATTTATTCAATTTACGTCATATTCACTGAACAAAGAAAATATTTGGAAATCGACGAACATGACAAACATAATCATCATTGCTGGATTGGTTTTGACTGAACTGTTTATGAATGGTAGTGAAAAATGCTTGTTACCGTACACACCAACTAGTCCCGGGTTGATCAGAACTGAATATTTACGACATAGTACGAACATATTAGCCATCCCGATTATAATATGTATACGACAGTGAACATGGCACCTTCAATATGGTATGTTCATAACATTACATTGCCAGCGGCGTATGGTCCCCGT